>JAQQZZ010033373.1:0-10498 GCA_030265115.1 Mopalia vespertina | reverse complement strand
CACAACTGGCAACAAACAATGTGTGAAGGAATCTATCCTTGACACAACTGGCAACAAACAATGTGTGAAGGAATCTATCCTTGACACAACTGGCAACAAACAATGTGTGAAGGAATCTACCCTTGACACAACTGGCAACAAACAAAAAACAAGACAGGACGATCATAAGACTACAAAAACATCAAAAATAGATCTGCTTTGTGTTGCCTCTTAGCTCCGAGAGCCCCAGGGCAACAGGGAGCTCACTCCCAACCACCCACAAGTTGAAAAGCTGAATGTACATGGAGATCAAGCTGACTAAAAGAAGCATATGGTTTTATATGGTTGAAATGACTTACTAGCTCTGGGAAGCCATAACCGTTTGACTCGTAACGATTCTCTGGGGATACTGAAACATCAAAACTCTCTTATTACACATCATCACTCACTTATTTCAAAATAAATTCACAAACTGACTAGAGATCTGTGTATATCTCTGGAGAAAAACAACTGATTTCTTTCTGTTCACTTGCTGCCTGATGCCATAGTTCCAGTTGTTTCACTCAGATGAACTAAATGGCCTCGGTGGAAAATGGTTGGACCAAGTAAATAAACAGGTACTAAAAACACCAAGATAGACTCTTCACTGACTGATTACATATTTTGAATAAATGAAGAGAGAAAAATTATTACATACATGTACATGTGTGTCTGTATTGCACTATTTAACACTGTTTGAATTTAATAAAATAAAAAATGCCTGGCTAAGATGACAAAAATCAGTTTCTGCTAATGCAAGATTAAAACACCACCAAGGTTAATGAAACATAACAATTAAAATAAAAAAATTAAAATAAAAATAACAACCACGCAATTCCATTAAAATTTATATCTGGCAACCTTAAGAAAAAAATAAGCAAATTAAAGTGAGCAAACAAAAATAAGCTAATATGATGAAATTGGATTTAGAGTAATTAGTTTAACAATAAAGCAGCAACTAACAACTGATATAAGATAGATTAGTTGTTAAGTGCTGTGAGAGAACGCACCCCTGTCCACTGTTGTTACCGACACCAAACTAAACTCATCCATTGTAGCTAAATGATTGGCTGGCATGCCATTGTTACTAGGGCGACCCTCAAGAGGTTTGGCCGTCTCAGTAAGTGCGAGAGGTTGTTTTAATTCATGGTATTCACCGGGATCTTTCTGAACATCGTAACGCTCATGTCTCCGTCGTAAACGTGCCAGCAGAAGAGCGATGATAAGAGCTACAATCAGCAAGAAGGCCACCAGAGTCACAGCTATTACTGAAAACAGAGTTACAAACAAATACATTAGGGCTTTCCATGAAAAGAGGAAGTGAAAAACAAAAGGAATCTTTTAAATCTTAGCTACTTTGGTGAGAACAATACCATGTTTTGTGCTGAACACTAAAACTACCACCTAATGTTAAATTTATTGGAGTAAAAGTATAACCCTTTCCTTGGGGCTTTTCATTCACTGTTGTGATGAACACTCACATAAAGTGGATTTCTTATAGCTATTTCTGTGTTTAACATATCATCCTATTGAACTTACTGATATTGACATACATGCACTATTTGACTATAAACTGAACATTTGTTTGGTTATGGTTTAGTGACTTGAGGTGATTTCACTCATGTGATGATACGCCAACACGTGACACACTCTTACACTTACTGATAGTGAGGTAGTCAGAGGCGGGTGTAATGACTGGTACCACTTGTGTGTTGTTAGATCCTGTCGGTGGGACGTTGGTTCTAATCAGCTCAACATCTACTGGACCAGGATTCCATGGCGGCATTGTTACTATCTAATAACACACAACATATTAATGAAAATAGGAAGCCTTAACTTGTTTGTCATTGTGTTTTACTCTGTACTAGTTATATCAAATAATGTTGGAGATTACGTCAAATCTGGGCTGTCAAACAGAATGGCTAAAACAAAACACAAGATGATACGAAGGCCAAATAGAAAGCTTAAACCAGACCTCAGGTTGCTTTGTTCAATTAGAATACTGAATTCCTCTTCCCGTTTCTTCCTCATACAAAAATGTACACTGGCGGAGATTATAAAATTAACCATGTAAGAGTTCTAGTTCCTGCTCTTGAAAAGTTTTGAGCTAGATTCAATGGATGGTTTAAAGATAAATTATCCTCAAAATCTAATTGAATTCATAATGGTGTGTGTGACCTACCTCTGGTCTAGAATGAGCAATCATGGGTGTTGATGGGATTTCTTGTTGCGGTTTCTCCATGATGGGAGGGGTGGGGTTACACGGGTCCGGTTCTGCTCCGTGCACTATCACACCTTTAGGTCGCGGTACGGCATGCACCTCCTTCAACGGGTGGAAGTTTAAGAAGCCAGAACCAGTGGGATAATACACAACATCTGCAAAACAAATAATATTTTTCTCTTGGAACAAAATTCTTAGAAACATGTAGATATAAACCACTACTTGTGTGAATGTTCTTCAAGGGCTGATGTGTTCAATATAGCTGGGGTTCATCTGATCACAGGCCTAAACTTACCAGGTTCAAAACTGTTTAAAAAAAATAATGGTTACACCAGCTATCCAATCCTGTCGTGAGTTATCATGAAGACTAGTTCTATTTGAACCTGCCTGAAATAAGGCTACCTGACTGACTAGCTGTACCTGAGTGCAAGAACACCTGAGTTATACCCGAGTCTATTAATGTATTCAATTCATGTAATTACAGGTCAGGGCCTGTAACAGGTATCTAAACTACTCAACAAACTAAACATACATAATGTGGACTGAGCTGGAACAGATTACCAACAAGTGACGAGCAGAATTCTTTAAATATTAATACAATAAGCAGAGTGTCCAAAATGGTCATTTTGCTTCACTTTTCAAATAACTGGGTGTCCAATTTTGACAATTTTCGTATCTCCTGCATATTAAAGTTTCTTGAAACAGGGTGTCCAAATGAGGCAATTGTTCACTTCAGTGTGTCCATTTAGACATGTGGCCAGGTGTCTGCCTAAGCCCTTGACAATAAGATAGATGTTTGACCTTGGTTGTAAACTGGATTGATTAGTTGAGTGGCTGGTTAACCAGGCTTACAGGCTATAAAGGAAGTCCCATTATTCTCTACTCACATTTATCAACTATATATATACAGAAGCATTATCTTAAACAATTTAGTGCGTTTCAGAACAATCCTGTTGCAATCCTGTAGTCTGTCAGTTGGTATACTTGCCACATGACTCGATTTATTAGTTCTCAATGGACATTACTCTGCTAGTGTAATTTGTCAATAAAAACTTAAATTAAAAATGTTCCAAATTTTACAATAAATATCTGGTCAAATAGATTTTGACTACATGTACATTGCTTGAGTTATAAAACAAATCAAAATTGATATCATGTAAACAAAATAATTATTATAATTGAATTCATAAATAAAGGACATTCCAAAAAAGCTGACAGGGAGGTAACTTTACTCCTGAACACTAGTGTGACAGCATCATGTTAGAATGTAAAACCCTTCAAAACCTATTCTGGGTCATGGGAATTTTGTGTAGAGGGCATGTTAATGTCAGAAGACAAACAGTTCTACAATTTTTTTTCTCAATGTATAAGCTACATGCCATAAGGTAGCACTACATTCTTCGCGATATCATTTTGGGACAGTAATGCTCTCCCTGTTAAAACAGATTGCACAGGTAGATCAAAAATAATAGCAGACTGTTACCTAAATTAAAATTTAACCCATGAGCAAATGCCGGAAATTTGCAATGTACCACCGACGGTAGTTCTGCATCATTCAATCCTATTTAACCCTACTTTGAAAAAGTGTGTTGGAACACGGGGAAAAGTGTAGTTTTTGTATTTAGCATTTACTGAGTGCACACACAGGTATTGATCAATTGCCTTCCACAAGGCCCACTTACCTGTTATACATCCAGTGAAGTTGTAGTAATCTGAGAAATCGGGGCTATCCGAGATAACACCTCCTACCATTATCAAGTCCACGTCATCAAGTGTGTACTGAGGCTGTACCACGGTGGATGGACGTAACTGATCCAGCTAGTGGGACATAAAACACACAGAACTTTTAAACAAACTTTGAAAATGACACCATGTGCTCCAAAAGACCCAGGTTGAACTTCAAATGGAGGCATGGTATTTTTTTGTCTACCTCAGCTGTAAGGGTATACATTATACAAATAGCTGGGAGTGAACCATACGCCTATGACATATGTCTTGTCATAAATCCCTTACAACTCATTCTATAGCTTTAATTTGTTATAATGAAATGGGTTTGGAGTAAAGCACAATTAACAAAATCATTGTAAGTGGAACTCTACTCAAAGATGTTCATTTTGAGAAGTTTCAAAACAAAGTTCACTATTCTGTAAATCTTATTATTTCCACAATTCGAAACCATGATACTGTTCATATGGTACATACAAGGTGCTGTTTATACCACTTCCAAGATGCAGATCAGTGATATTCACTTTCCCCTAACAAAATCCAGTGAGAACAAGGGGGAATGTCAAAAAGGCATTTACACTCAATATCACATTTAAAAAGTTAATTAATTTATTTGTTAAATCAAAAAAAAAAAAAAAGATACTTTCCAACTATATACTGGTCACACCATTAAGCTTTGTTTGATTGGGGTTTGACGTCATACTCAAGGGTATTTCACTTATATGACGACATGCCAGCCCAATGGGTGCAGGAAACCACCCTGGACACACCTAGCAACAAACAAAGACATCACGAGACAAATACAGGACAACAACAGGACGCAATACAGACACCACAAACAGATCAGCTTCCTGTTCCCCTTTAGCTCTGAAGTTCCCTCCAACCACTGGCCACCATTAAAGCAGTCAACAACTAAATGAGTATATGTTTTGTTTGTTTGATTAGCCAGTGTTAAGTCATACTCAATGTTTTTTCACTAATGTGATGCTGAGCTAGCTGATAGGAAAAGGAAACCACTTGTGACATGAATGCTAACAAACAGGACAATCACTTATCGCTACATGAAGATGGTACAAACAAAATGGCTTAATGTAGCTCCTAATTAGGTCTGAGAGCACAAGGCAAACATTTATTTTCCTTACTAATCAAATCCCTCTTGCAATCAACAAAACAAACAGCTGTAGATGGGGTTTTAGATATTGTACATGTACTCCGACATGTATTTTAAAAAATTAACTGTGTCCATTAACTAGTTTATATACAGGATTCTGGTTCTGCCTTGGTTATTTCCCAGACTGTTAATATCATTTTTACAGAGTGGTGAAGGACCATATTTAATTTCATGTACTGATAACAATGTATTAGTTAGACATACAGAGAATGAACAGGACAAAACAAACAGAGAAAGCAGATGATTTGAGGAGTGTGACACAGACAATGAACATGTAACAACGTTCCCATTCACCCTCACTGAGACACCACACCACGCCACATATGCAGACAATATTATAACAATTAAATACATATGCTATTTGAAGTGATTTGAAGTGATTTGATATGTTGTTTACTGTCAGGTTTGCATCTAATAAATGTTTAAACAGTTTTGATATCAGATTTATTTGATTTAGTGATCAAATTTAGTAACGACTGAGCAGAAGTTCAAGCAAGTACATGTGTGTACCCTCATCATCCTATCTTACAAGATGAAAGACAAACAAAGCCTGTGACAAGAGAAAGCAAAAATCAAGACTGGCAAAAAAATGTGTCAAGAAAAAAAATCAAGTCTATATAAACAAGCCATTTTATTACAAATAATGGCTTTCCATGCAATACAGCTATTACCCATAGGACAGCAATCCCGCACACAAAGACTGCATTTTGTATTGATATAAAGTGGATAACCTATTTCATACATTATGATGAAGCCACTTCTATAGTTTTACAACACAGGTATAGGAATATAAGCTCCTGTGTATATCTGTGTCATTATGACCTTTTCCATCCTCTTTTCTGGATTTTTCCAGCAGAGAAGGCAGAAGATTCCTGGATACCGAATACAACATGTGACATGGTCCACACCAGTATGATGCTCATCCATTTAAACAGGCAACCTTGAAGCCTTAATCTTTCTTTTCTGAATAGCAAAAGTATCACAGTGGTGTTAAGATTGAGGGCCTTTTCTGTCTTTGTGACCTGAATACTGTAGGGCAGATGCCACAGAGGTGTTCAGATTGAGGGCCTATTCTGTCTTTGTGACCAGAATACCACTTATGTAGGACAGATGCCAGAGGTGTTCAGATTGAGGGCCTATCTGTCTTTGTGACCAGAATACCACTTATGTAGGACAGATGCCACAGAAGTCTTCAGATTGAGGGCCTATCTGTCTTTGTGACCAGATTACTACTTATGTAGGGCAGACACCAGAGAGGTGTTCAGATTTAGGGCCAATTTTGTCTTTGTGACCATAATCCCTTCAGAGCACAATGATAAACAGTAGGCCTACTTTTATTTTACACCTTTGTCCATTCAGTTTATTTCACTCACAACTTTTGTCACAGTAAGGTGTAAAACCAAGGTGCTTTTGAAATCTCATAAGAGGTTTATACACTTAATATTCTTTCATTCATGCAAGACAAAAATGCTGATTTACACTCAACATGCACAGAGAGTGCATCAAAACTTAAACAGTGTGCTCTTAACTTCCCAACATTTAGAATTTTCTACAACGTGAACATAACAACCAACTTTACTGAATGAATTGTTAACAATATTGAGAATAATAGGGAGAATACTCACAATCTCAATTTTAACTGTACTAGAGCTATTCCCTTCAATAGGGTCCAGCTATGATAGCCAATCAAAACAAATAATATAAGTTTAAAAAAGGCATGGCAAAATGCATTTCAGGTTGCCTCAGTCAAGCTAATTCTAACAAAATATAAATAAAACAAACCTAAATTATATGATTATTAGAAAAATCACTCAAATATGATCAACATGCAAACAATTAATTCTGTCAAAACAGATGAATATATATAGATTTGATATTAATTCTTTAGGTATATAAATTCACAAAGAAAAAGTCAAAAGCTTCCTGGAATACTAAGACCACTCAACTAATACCACAAACATATATCTATGATCAAATAAACAATTTTATTGGACATTTCATTATATTCAATAACTAGTACTCAACTTTACATCCAGCTACATTGCAGTATACTTGTATGTAAGACAAAAATCCTGACCAGAAGCTTCATTTAAGTAAGTTGTATACACATTCTGACAGATTATGTGAATCTCTAGCCCATGCTCCAAATTTTAGATCTTCATATAAATATCTCATATATCTCAGAGTAGAAATAAGATTATAAACAAAGTAGTTTGGTTTTAGACAGATGTGAATTAACAATAATCGGGTTAATAGACCAATGAATAAATCCAATATATTTATTATATTTCAAATCTGGGTGTATTTCCAGAAAGTGTGCGTTTATGCCAACTGTCATGATGACATTGGCCTTCAGAGGCAGTTATAAGCAGAGCTTGAAAAAATATGTTATAAAGCAATATTTAGCAGACGTGGGTGAGGGGGGAGGTAGGGGAGAGCTATCTAAAACACAAATTTCATACACATAAAATGGCCGTTTGAAAATTCAAAACAAATTACAGCAAAAAATTACCTGAACATGTGTCCTTAACAAATTAAATAGTTTACAATGTACCATGCTGACAAAATTAACTTGGACATTTTCACCACCCCATGTGCCTTCATTTATCTTGAAAGTGGCTTCTCATAAATAGAACAGATTGATTTTTTAGGGCTGTTTGTAGATAAGCTGACAGCTTTACGTTAAGACAACACTGTTATAGGCTTACATCGTATTTAACCCACTCATGGATGTTATTTAAAGGTTTAGTTTGTATAGAGGCGACAACTTGTTGTGGTTTAAAGCTCAAGTACTCTTATTTTACCCTGGGCGTCATCATTGCTTTGCAAAGCTGCAGAAAATATGTGAACAAGGTAATATGAAATGCTCCAAAAAAGATGGAGTCAGAGTTACCGTTAAAGCAAGTTCTGTATTCCTACGCCGATATTCCAAAGTGTGTTTCTTATCATCCAAAAAATTTCCTGACTTCTTTACCAGATCTTAAACAAAACAAAAAACATAACTTGTTATCTCATATTGAATATCAAGAAAAACATATTTATTGCCTTATTCATCTATATCCTTTTTTACACTAAATGTAAATGAATAATTCAACGGAAAGTACGGACCGACAACCTCTACCTGTAAAATGAGAAGAGTACTGGCTGACATTTTGTTTATACATGTATCTTCGAAGTGTTAAAAAAAACACTGAAGTCTGGTTTAAAGGCTTGTTCAATATCAAGCTCTATATACAGTCATAATTAGTTAATCTATTATAGCTGGGATGAGTATGTAGAGGGATTAGAAACTCCGCTACCCTTCGTATCATCGAACCGTGAATGTGTTTCTCGGCTAACTCATTCCAAACGACACGTTGGGCATGTTGGTCAAACATACGAACTCCGCTCAGTAGGCCAAGCTAGCCCTAACTGACACTCCCTACTCTGCACTTGCCTATACTGGGCAGACTTAATGTGTTTGACCAACACGCCCAATGTGTCGTTTGTAACGAGCTAGTTGAGTAACACATTCACGGTTCGATGATTCGAAGGGTAGTGGAGTTTCTAATCCCTCTACATACTCATCCCAGATTATAGCAATCCGTATATCTTGATGATTCCCAACAAGGTCATCGTGAAAATTTTATACTCACAATTGCCAGCTCCTAGAAACGTCTCCACCACTACATCACCCACTTTAGTCAGGTAGATTATAATATGGTCTTTTGATCTACAATATATTGTTCATAGTTTACAGTAATTGTCATAAAGTAAATATATATATTTATGTCCATTAGTAGTAAAAAAAATGAACTTTACTGAAAATTCTTGTTGAAGGGTGCAGGGGAAGACAAGAAAGGACAACATAATTTAAGATACTTTCATTAAGTTACCTGCCACCTTAAGCCAGTCTTGACAACCTTAAGCAATTAAGGTGTGCCAAAAGTACAGTCAAATTTACATCCAGTCTCCAAACAATATATAGAGTTCACTCAGTCAAATTTACATTAATTGATCCATGAACAAACTTTGATTGTTTGATTAGTTTGTTTGATTGGGGTTGAAATCCTACTCAAGGGTATTTCACTTATATGACGACGGATTGTCCACTTCACACTGCACCTTGCCTCATTACGGTGGAAAACCGAGAAGAAACCTTGTAAAAACCACCCCCACAATTGCCGGCGCCACAGCGTGTGACTCACTCATATACCTGATGGTCGACAGACGGACTCGATCTCGTGAATGGTACATCGAAGCAGGATTAGTAAGCGCACACGCTACCACTAAACCACGGCCGCGGGCAACAAACTTTGAAGGAACTGTGCATGAAGTTTATGGTAAGATAATTGAGATTTTAAAATTGTAACCATGAAAATATGCCTAATTAATTTTGTTAAAGTCCATCCTGGTTCTTCACCACCAGACGTCATAGTAACTGTGTGTGCACAAATTTGCTAAGGATTTAAGAAAATGTTAATAAAAACTTAAAACCAAGCTTACGTTGAGCTGTAGACAAATGCTAGCACTACTCTATCGGGATTGGCCGAGCTGTTTGCAGTGAACTCTAATGTCAGGCGCTCTGTGTAGGTGGAGCTATCCCGAGAGGAACTTCTCAACTGTACGGTTGTCTCTACAACAGTGGATCCATCCAACACAGCTGAAGGGTCTGTCGGAATACAACATCATACATTCCATAATGTTATAAACTTATAAGTTTGTAAATATATACGAATTATATCAACAACATTATACAAAAACTAGTACACTTAGAAAGCAGATAGATTTTAAATCTATTTATATTTGGGCTATTCAGTAAACTCACTGAACCACTATTTTATATTTTAAATTTATTTTCAGTACAAATTATAAAATAATAGAAAAAAGTTTTAATTTAACGGTACATAAAGTGAAAGAGTACAGTCAGTTTCAATATCTTAATAAGATACTATAAATATTATAACAAGAACTTTAGAAAACATCATTTGATGTGACCTGCAGTCTGGAATGCTGTTATAGTTACACCAGGCAGTCACATCAAGTACTTATTTACCTACCTGTCTAACAGTGATCCTCGTGTAAGAGTTAACAGTCACATGACATACTTACATACCTACCTGTCTGACAGTGATCCTTGTGTAAGAGTTAACAGTCACATGACATACTTACATACCTACCTGTCTGACAGTGATCCTCGTGTAAGAGTTAACAGTCACATGACATACTTACATACCTACCTGTCTGACAGTGATCCTTGTGTAAGAGTTAACAGTCACATGACATACTTACATACCTACCTGTCTGACAGTGATCCTCGTGTAAGAGTTAACAGTCACATGACATACTTACATACCTACCTGTCTGACAGTGATCCTTGTGTA
>JAQQZZ010033362.1:0-10657 GCA_030265115.1 Mopalia vespertina | reverse complement strand
ATTATACACACTAATTCTTATGAAGCTACAGATATCTGAATTATACACACTAATTCTCATGAAGCTACAGATATCTGAATTATACACACTAATTCTTATGAAGCTACAGATATCTGAATTATACACACTAATTCTCATGAAGCTACAGATATCTGTTTTTATTTAGAGTAATCTCTAACTGAATTATCTCTAAATTTTTTATTTAGTGTTATTTTGGTCCTCGATGTGTATTTTGCATAGTATATAGTTTGATATCTGATCTTTTTTGCATTTTTTATGAAAATATTCTGATAAAATTGTGAGACTCAATCATTTATTAACCTTTACAGCTTTTGTTGAATTCATTCCATTTCCATGAATTGTATATTGATTTTACCAGTTCACTTAGAATTTCACTAACAATAACCATTCTTCTGTTCTTTTGAATTACATTTTCCAGTTTTATTTATTGTGATACTGTTTTGAATATATTTAATTTAATTCTACGCTTAAATCTAAGCATCCAAATTTCTCGGTATAATTGGTAAAATATATAAAGACCCATGTATTTTATAATGCCTGGGAATTGAGATTTCACATGCCTTCACTAGGATAGGGGTTCGTACTGTCCTGGAAAAATAAAATTAAGTTTTCCAGTACTGGAATTTCCTTGGAAGTTTTTAAATTTATATCGAAAAATAAAATCCATTGATGATTATAGATGTGAATTTGGGTTTCCTTCATAAGCCCGCAAATGATGCTTGAAATGTACAATTGTGTTTCCTGTGTTGAAAAAAAAAAGTAATTCCTTCGATTTTAATGTTAAAAGTTTCCTGGAAAAGGCTGATTTTATTCTTGAAATCTCCTGTAATTTCAGGACTCTTATTCTGTACGAACCCTGTAGGACATCAGACCCAGGGGCTGGTTGTTCAAAAGTGTCTTAACTTTAAGCCAGGTTTAAAGCTAAACCAGTCTTTTAAGACCAGTCTTATCTTATCGAACATCCCATAATGCAATAATTTTTGTTATTTCCTTGGCAACCTGGAATACAATAACATGTAAGATTTGATATCAGCACATTCCTTATTTCTTTCATGTGAATAGCATGACATAATAGTGATCAACGTCATTGGTGGACACCCACAGATGATGAAGCCTGTTTTACTGTCACTTTTTTGACATCATGACGATATTTCCTCACAGAGTTGTTCTAATTTCCTAAGCTATTTTTTAAAGAGATGTCACTCTGTTGTCACCCCTGTATTCATTTATTACAGGAACTCTTTGGGGAGTCTTAGTGTGATAGTTTATCAATAGCTGTTGTTTATACCTGTAACATTAGCAGAAAAATGTTGTTATAGCATTTCATCTGCTGATTGACAGATTTAGGTTCTGTTAGTAACATTTTTTGTTTTTCTATTTCAGCCTGGTTCACATTGACGACGGTAAATATTGGACTCAAAAGGCAGCTCAGTATCGAGGAATTTCTCACCGAGATTTATTCAACGAAAACTTGAGGAGTTTGTATTCTAAACTACATGGAGTAGCAGATTCTAGCATAGAATAAAGTTTTACTTATATAAACATAGGACCAGTTTATATTTAATCTTAAAATACCTCAATATTAAAATTTAGTACATCACAATATTTTACGTATTTATTTCTTAGTATGGGTTATTTTTGTGTCAAATAGATATATTTTATCATGAATGTTGAGTATTGAATTTGTTTTTAGAAGCTATTCCAGGGGTGAAACGCCAACAATTTGTTAAAATTAAGGGTAGGATCCAATAAAACTTTCCACAAATTTTTTTAAATTTATATTAACATATTTTTTGCTAAAGGAAACTAGACCAAACAAAGAAAGTTATAGAAATATCCATTGATTAAATTTTCAAGAACCCATGTTAACGTTTGCAAAACTCAAATTTCTAACCTAGCCAATTATCTGGAAAAAGAACAAGAAGACTTTTGTTAAATATCACTATCTGCAGCGGATTGTAGTTCAGCCCAGAAAACAACTCACTTGCATTGACTCTCAGAAATAAAGGGGTGATGAATGAAATGTACAAATTTTACGGCAAACAAAAGCACAGAAAAATGTTTGGTTAGATCATACCCTTTATAAAATACAAATCTCCTCAAATGACTTAATTATTAATAAGCAAAAAACAAAATTTGTCAATACCTTTTAAGTAAAAGAAGAGAAAAGACAATGGAGTTCTCCATGATACGCATGGCAAAGTGTGGGTCTTGTTGCCCTCAAAGCTAAGGGGGCAACATTAAGCTGATCTGTTTGTACTGTCATTGTATTGCATCTTGTTCTTGTCTTTGTTTGTTGCCAGTGGTTTCCTTCACCCATTGGCCTGGCACACAGTCATGGGAGCGAAATGTAATCCATTAAACCCCAATTAAACAAAGACAAAGTGTGAGATATTCACACATCACCCCTTTTTTCAAACAATTTCAGTTTTACATGTAGCCTGAGCAGGCATACTGCAGATATGTATATTAACTCAATAATGATTAAAAATATGTGGCAAGCTGTTACAATAACTAATTTCCACGAACCAAATATTTCCTATCCGGTAATATTTTGGTTAATTTAGCCATGTATTATTAATTAGCAATAATTCAATGGAGAGATTTAGTTGTTTTGTGATATTTATATTTATATTTTCAATTTATTTATATCTATTTAGTCTTTATTTACAATATTCCGTCCAACTTTACTTATGAATTATTTTTTAAACTCTTTCATTATACCATTCCAATACTAAACTTCTCAACTAAAGGTCTTTTGAGTTGGAAATCTAAGCAGGTGCTCTTTATGATTTCTGCTCCGGATATCTGTCTGGTTAAACAATCAATTTGTCACCCAAGAGACGAGACCTATTAAATTCTTCTGTTATTTGTTATATGTAAATGTAATAAATATATGGAATTTCATTAGCCTATCATACACTGTTGAAAACCTTGACACAAACTGTTACAACAACTCTGGCACATGTATCGTGGACCAAGTCAACTTCTTCATGTGTGTAAATACATGGCGATATAAAACCATGATGCATGACAGAAACCTGCATCTTGGCAAGATGAGTTTTCATCAGAAATTTTATTGTCTAGAGACCAAAAACAGGTGAAAAGTCCTACCTTAAAAACTTGAATATTTTAGAGGGAAGTAAGTTTTGAAGGTGCTTACTAAATTTTGAAAATTTCTTTTTGGAGGGTTTTCCACAACCAGCTTTTCTCATAGAAAGGTGAATAAATAATAAAGGTTTGGATTTATTTTAATTTCATATTATCAATAGTTCATGTTTAACAATTTTATTCAATCAAATCAGAAATGGTGCCTTTTTTGCCATTTAACCTACCTTTAATTGTCTGTGATATGTGATGTTACTGTCTTGTTTATGTCTGAACTTTCTAACCAAGATAGTTGAATTCAGCAAGTATCTATAATCAAAGTAGATAAGTTGTGCCTTTACTTATATTCAATAAAAACTTACAAAATGCTACTGGGTTTTTTTGTTTTCTTTTTTTTTTTTTTTCATATTTAATTTTCTTCATTGGTGTTGGATGTCCTACTTAAGTGTATCTCACTTATATGATGCGGAATTGTCCTCTTTGTACTTCTCCTTGGTTGATTGATTGGTGTTTTATACCGTGCTTAAGGGTATTTCACTTATATGACAGAGATGTATTCCAACAATAATTGACACTAGCACAAACAAAATGTGAAGCGTTTCCACAATGTTGGAAAGTCAAGTTTCCTCAAGTGCTAAGTAAAGACAGTATTGCTACTCTTCACACAAACTGCCCTTAGCCAGGGGGCAACTTCTCTTTGGAAAACTAAGAGGAACACTCTTCACAACCACTCTAAGGGCTTGTGAGTGTTGGCATCTCCTCATGTGTCCTCAGAGGCTGATTCACACCTGAGATATTAATTGTAGGAGGATCCGTAGTCCAGCATGCTAACCAACGTGGTGTAAGGGTGGGTACATATGCATGCTCTCATTGAGTTGGTTGAATACCCCGAGCATTTCCCTTTTTCGACAACACTTCACCCACTTTCATTATTGACTATCACTGTCATTTTTACAGTATAAAAAATTATTTAGTATAGCCATGTCGGGTTTGTTTCACAAATTTTACAACTGTCAGAAACTGGTCGTCAGTGTTACTAGGATACCCAGTACTCTTGTCACTGTCACCAGTTGGCTTATGAGAAAAGTTGTAAAGGCTTTCCTAAACAGGGATGTGTTAGCCCATTGTTCTAACTATTTCTTCTCTGTTGACATTTTATAGAGTATTACTGACTACTACTTTACTAAATTATGTCTAGTTTACAGGTTTGTTTGATTAGGGTTGAATGCAATGCTTAAAGTTATTGAACTCATAAAGGCACGCCCTCTGGCTAAGGGCAGTTTGTTTGAAGAGTGGCAATGCTGTCTTTACTTAGCGATGGAGGAAAATCAACTTTCCAACATTATTGTTCATTGTGTTAGTGTCAATTATTGGTGGAATACACCGCCATCATATAAGCGAAATACCCTTAAGCATGGCGTAAAACACCAATCAATCGATCAATCATAAAGGCGTGCCAACCCACTGGGTGAAGGAAACCACCCTCAACAGCACTGGCAACAACGAAAGATGAGACAAAAACAGGACACAATACAACATCACAAACAGATCAGCTACATGATGCTCAAAAAGCACAAGGGCAACAGGAAGCTCTATTCCTACGCAATTAAAGAGTAGAATTAGTTTTCTTGCATGTCTATTGAGAATAACCTATCTGTTCAACACACATTTATGAAAACCTACATATATCAATGATGGCAACTAGATGCTGTTTTTGATTGGGGTTTAACATTGTGCTATTGCACACTGTGCCTTGTTTAAATATTATTAAAAACCGAGAGGAAACCTTGCAAAAACCACAACATTCTAATTAAAATCAGATCTCAAAAACCCTTGCCGTGTTTTGTTGTCGCTATATTGAGATCTAACAATCACTCTACTTACAGTATACTGTTCAATTAGGTCAAGCTTACTGGGGTTCACGAAATTTTTCAGTAGTCCAATAAAAACACAGATAACACCAAATTCAGCCAAAACAAGCAGAAATTGTATGATTTTCTTCTCTGTTGATGTCGTAAGTCGCATGTAAACAGGGGAAAATGCAATTCCATTTAAATTTTATTATTTGAATGGGGTTTGTTGATTGTGGGCAGGTAAAAATACACAGTCGAGAAACTTCATCAGTGGAAAGCTTTTACAAACCAGAATTGAGAAGCAGCTTTGTGATTGGTAAATTTAAGAAATCAATCAACAATATAGGTGGGGTGTTTGTGTTAGACCTCCATATAGCGACAAACAAAACACGGGGAGGGAACATTTTTGAGATCTGATTTAAATAAGATTGAAACCAACCCTGTGATTGATGGCGTTAAGTAGACTGGAAGTATTTGAACTTTGTTCCATGGTTGACTTGATAACCATTATGGTACTAATGAAGTCAGTAGAAACCTCTCACCTCTGCAAACATCAACCAGTTCTAGGTGTTCTTTGATAAATTCATATCAGTACAAACTCCAACAAACAATTCAAATTGGTAAAAAGCTATTTTATTAGTCACCTTTAAATGAATCTGGAGGCAAATATAGGTTAGCCCCTCCTTTGTCCCTGCATCTTTAACACATTCAGTTAACTGCAATTTTTTTGTATGGCTTCAGCGGATTGAACTCTAACATTGATTGCATCTTAATCATGACAACTTTCAGAACAAGCTTGAAGTTAGTGTGGTTCTGGTAATACAAAAACATGATGCATACATCTTACATGTATCAGTTTTCCATAAGCCATGGAAGGTTAGGGGACTTATGTATGTTTATTGATAGGGGTTTAACGTTATACTTTAGGTTATTTCACTCATATGGTGGCATGTCATCCCAATAGGTAAACCCCAGTAGCAAAAAACAATGACAAGAGGGACAATCACAGGAACAATTCAAATACAGGGCATCACAAACAGATCGGCGTCATGGTGTCCCTTAGCTTAAGGAGCACCAGGTCAACAGGAAGCTCCCTCCTATCCCTCATCATCATACTTATATCCCAGCAAACTCATATATATTGCAAAAGCTAAAATTCAACTTTTGGGAGTTTGACAGACTGTTATTTGATTAGCAAGGGAATTTTTTCATCACTGATATTAAAAAATTTAACTTCGCATCATTGCATGAGCAAACGGTGTTCCTGACACTACCTGGTCCATGAGCATTATCATAAATCGCGAAAAAATAATGTTAAGCAATAAACTTGAACAAACAGCCAAACTAGAACTTGCTTTGTCAAAATATGATAATACCACACTCTTGAGTATATTTGTTTGAATACACAAAAATAAATGTACATGTAACAACAACAACAAAACGCTATACCTTTGTTTAATATCAAATATTATGAGAAGATCTTATAATTGGTAGATAATAAATATAATGCAGAGCATAGAAATTCTGCCATTATGTTGCCATCAGTTGAGCAGAAAGGGAGGAACAAGGGTGAAACAAACCCAGGGGCTAGGCGGCTTTGCTGGTTTGTTTGATTCAGATTCAATGTCATACTTAAGGCTATTTCACTCACACACGGAATGCCAGCCCAACGGGTGAAGGATGCCACTCACTGGCACCAAATACGAAGACATCACAACAGATCTACTTTCTGTTTATCTTTAGCTCTGAGAGCACCAGGGCAACAAGAAGCTTCCTCCAACCACCTGCTCAAAAATAACATAAGCATAATGCATGCTAATCCACTAACATTTGAACTAGTTTGTTATAACTACATCATTCGATACATACCATAAAACAAATGACATTCGTAAAAAATTTATACAAAAATATTGGGTTTTAGAAACAAATACTTGTGAATACATTTTCTTTTGTATGATAAAAAGTGGGTTATGTCAACACTGAGAATCAAATAAAATTTTTCTTTTATTTCTCTTTCCCAAATACTGGTACATGGAATGCTGATTTGCCCTTTTACCGTAAAATATTTTTTTAAATTTACATTAGCCAAGGATTTGACAATAAAAGTAATCCATGTACTGGCCGTTGTTTATTAGAGCCAGTGTTTTACTGACATTATTGCACTAAAATATACTTCTATTATACAAGTGGAGAACATTATGAACTTAGGATGACAGTGGATTACAAAAAAAAGACTAGCAAATAAATTCTGGATGCACCAACATACTTAAAAATGTTCTTTCTGTAAAATAAAAATATATACAAGAAAGTGTGGTTCTTTACAATGACCTACCACAACATAATGTTTCTCTTTTGGACGAAACCATTGATTAAAAAACATGTGAGCATTTTGAATTAACTGATTAGTGTGTTCTAGCTTGGGTATTTTACTTATATGACGGTACTATAACAGTAGACAACAGACCTGCCTACCCTAGATAGTAGAAAGTTATGTGTCAGAAAATTATTTTTTGTACCAAATTTTGTATTCAACTTCTGTGTGTATTTTAATGGTGTATTCAACATAAATTGTGCGTACAAACTACTCAAGAATACACCCTGTAGGCAGATCTGAGAGTCACAATATACCATCAAATTTGAAGTGTTGTGCTCAGCTACAAATCTAATGCTCCCTAGTGCTGAAAAAGATGATAGACAGAAAGACAAATTGTCTTTGTCAGAGGGCTTTTAGTTTGCATTTCCCGAAACAGTACGCTGTTTGCCTGCAAACTTTGATGCTTGAACAAAAACAACAAAATTAAACTTTAAACACGCTCCTAAAGTCCATCCAGCTGCAGTGTTATAAAGACTGTAAGTACTCCTGAATTTGAACAAAATCCTGAAAAATAAAAAATCAGCTTGTCAGAAAAAAAAAATGTACACAGGGACTTAGCCAGAAATCAAAAGTATGGCCTCCAAAATGGTCATTTTGCTTCACTTTTCAAATAACTGGGTGTCCAATTTTGACAGTTTTCCTATCTCCTGCAGGTTAAAGTTTTTTAAAACAAGGTGTCCAAATGAGGCAATTGTTCACTTCAGGGTGTCCATTTGGACGAGTGTCTGCCTAAGCCATTGCATATACAACTACAACAAGCTGCATACATGATCTGTAAGATTTGCATCAAAATTCAGGCCGTGTACATTATTTTTTGATAGATTTCTTCTGAGGGTGAACAATGGTATGTTATATAATCAAAAGTCTCATGAATTTCACAAAGTTTTAGGTTTAGATAGTTTATCATGCAAGTATCTCATCTATCTGTGATTTCACCAGACATGAACAGCATGCCAGAAGGGTACATGTACTAGATCAGCAAATACTGCAACTGGGCTCAACATTAGATTCAAACCCATAAGCCTGAAATTCCCCATCTGTAAATGCTCTGTTAGTAAATGTCGGAATTTAGAGAAAACTCATTATAACCCCCGCAGCAATGGATTTTTTTCTTCTACCCCAAGGATTAAAAGGCAGCCTCTAACCTGTTTTATGTGTGGTACATTAAAAGGAGGTTCATCAGTCCAAAACTTACAACAACCAAGTCACTGGACATTTCTTAGGTGAACACATGAGGAAAATATTCTTACCCTTAGATTTGTGAAGAGAAATGATCGTGATATATAGAGATGTCGTTGTTGCTCTGAATAACGCCAAAAATTCACTGTCTGTCCTGGAAAAAATGTATGGTAAGTCAATAAGTTTTTTTCACATTTTACAATAAAGTGCGTTTCCGTGTAAACTTGGGTAACCCTGTTCAAGTGGCATTTAGATTGCTTGATTGGTGTTTTACGCCGTGCTTAAGGGTATTTCACTCACATGTACAGTATATGCAGCAGTGTATTCGAACAAAAATTGACAATAGCACAACCAAGATTTGAAGCATTTCTATAATGTTGGAAAGTTAATTTTCCTCCTGTGCTAAGCATAGTATTAGCTAGAAATCAAGAAGAAGGTGTATCAAATCACCATTCTTGCAGAAACAAGGTGGCCCATTTTACTGTTCCCCTATCTTTCTGATGTTAAATTTCCCTGAAACCAGATGTCTGAAATGGCTTCTTGTGTGTCTCAAAGACATGGAGACAGCCCTCTGGCTAGATGCTCAGTGGTATGTTTTTGGCTGATGGTTATAAGGTGCCTGAAGAGTCATGGTGGGATCACTATTCTCAGTCTGAACTTTGATTGATTGATTAATTGGTTGAGTAGCATTTATTCCGTGCTTATGGGTATTTCACTTATATTACAGCGATGTTCTTCCAAAGAGCAAACAGCAACACAACCATGGTGTGAAGTGTTATATACAAATGCTCTGTTGGTAAATTACTTTTCCTTTATACATGTAGGTGACAGCTTAAATATACTTCAATTATACTGCTCTAGTACTCTCTGTCTAAATAACTGTTGAACAATAATTTTAAATAATAAAACAGTATCCCCCAAAATTAACAAAACTGCTCTGATAAGTTAAGATGATTGGAATAAACTTGGTATACAAGTGTGAAAAACAAGCAACACTGCTTGTTTCTGAATACCAAAAAATCACTATAAATTTGTCCCTAAAATTACTATTTTGAAAAATATTTAAAAGGTTAAGAAATTGTGTCTGAGAGGCAGACAATGAATTTTTCAGATTAAAAGCATCAACATTTGTCATAAAACATAAATTTGGTCGATATCGATAACATGCTGTAATATTGTCACAACAAGCAAAAAGTTAGGATTCGGCATGGACGAAATTTGAGGTGATTTAGGGTAGACCTGGAAGACCCAGTGAATCTGGGCATTTTAAGTCATTTGGTTTGATGGTCATTTCATTTCAACTGCAGCTCATTTAAATTCTGTTTAAGCTATTTCATTTTGAGATAAAAAGAATCAGTTGTGCTTAATTGCTATCACTATTTGATGGACCAAAAACACTACCTGGGAAGTTTCCCTGTTCAAATTTTAGACCAGATCTAAAACTAACCATTTTCAGATCTTGAATAATTTCCCTTTTCATCTGCCACAAAGAACGTCCCTTGATTGAAACTGATTTGTTCTAAATTTTTCATATTAACTAAAATATCTTCTGTAAGGGGAAGGAAAAGAGTTGTGCCCCGTGGTTTCCATTCTTCTGTGTGGAATATTCGGTCACATTTTGGTAAAGGCAGAAAACTTCTACTACCTGTTGGGAAAGCAAATGATCATGATAAATAATAGTTAGTGAAGGTCATCAGATAAACATGTAAGACTTTGAGCATTCACATAAACATATTTGTTTCTCGTAAAAAGAGTATGAAAAAGTGAATAGTTAAGAACTGAAGAGATTTTTTTTTTATTTCTTTTCTATGAAGTAAAAAAAAAAGCACTTTTGTTTGAGATCAATGTCGGAAGGTTATTAAATTAAAAAGAATTATCTGACTAAACTTGTTGTTTAAAACCCTGAGTACTGTATACTCATTTTTATGTGGGGACATTTTCCATTTGTAATTTATGAAGAGTTCTTCCAAGTTAGCAAACAGAGAAGAAAAAATGCATTTTTACATTTTTTCTGCTGTTGCATTTTTCAGGTTAGTCAGGTTATGTTTTGTTTGTTTGTTTGATTGGGGTTTAACGTCGTACTCAAGGGTATTTCACTTATATGATGACGGATTGTCCACTT
>JAQQZZ010033351.1:0-10657 GCA_030265115.1 Mopalia vespertina | reverse complement strand
AACGTGCTGGCCCACAACTGTGGTTCATTGGTCAACGTGCTGGCCTACTGGTCCTTCTTTGGTGTACTGCTAACAGGTTTCCTCTTACCATATTGAGGTAAGACACAGTGTGAAGTCGACCACCTGTCATCATATAAGTGAAACACCCTTGAGTACTACCTTAAACCTAATAAAATAAATAAATCATTTATTTGCAGTAGGAACAAAGTTGGCAATAATTTCATGCATTAATTGGCCGTGGCTTAGTGGTTAGCGAGTGCGCTTTCTGAGCCTACTTCGATGTACCGTTCACAGGATCGAGTCGGCTTGTCGACCATCAGGTATATGAGTGAATCACAAGGTTTTCCACCGTAATAAGGCAAGATGCAGTGTGAAGTGGACAATCCGTCGTCATATAAGTGAAATACCCATGAGTATTTCAAACAAACAAATCATGCATTAATTATACAACAGATTTAAAAAAAAAAGACAATGATGTTCAAAAATTCTGTTTTTTTCATTTGTAGAAACTAGTGAATGGTGAAGAATCTGAGAACAATGTGATTGTGGTTGTACAGCCAGCATGAGCATAGAGATGCCCTAGAGGGTAGTAAGGAGGTAACTAGTGTAATTATTAAGGGAGGTCTGATGTACATTGAGGTGGGACCTAATTCAGTTGCTGGGACGTTCGCATAGACATCTTTAAAGGCATCAGTATTCTAGTCTTACTTTGTTTTACTTATTTGCCAGTGTTTGTGTCTCAATAATTTGTTGAATTAAAATGATATTGTTTTATTTGCTCATTTCCATACTGTTATATACGTGAGTTCCTGCATTCTGATTAATCATACAGATCCATGGTGATTTGTTAAATTAAAAGTCTGAACTCATTTGGAGTGTTACAGTATTCTCTCACCCATTTCAAATATCACAGTATTCAATTGAGATTTTATGCCAGTATTGCTTTCTCTTTATATTAACAAATAAACCATTTTTTCTGTGTACATGATTTTAAACATGTTACCTGACATTTTTGTTCCATGTTTTGATTCAACAGCTAATGAATGATACAATATTTACGTTTTCTTTTTTGTACAAGATTTTGAACCAGTATATTTTACATATACATGTACTGTTAATCAGTATTGCTTATGTTGCTCTAAAACATTTTTTGTCCGGTTGATCCATTTTCTACATTCATTTAGTTAGTTTTATTAAAAATTATATAAATATACAAAGATCATCTCTCTTTATTTTAATGACTTTCGAACAAAGGAATTAATCGATTGCTGTAAGATTAGACGCCAAATTGAGACTTATTTTCTAGTCATACCAAAATGTCTTTTATTTTTACATTTAACAAATATACGTCATTGTCTAGTCTTAATTTAGTTAGAACAATCTCAATTGCATAAAACATAAAATTGTTTAGAAATATCTTGTAACATAATTCAAAAGGATCATATTTGCATGAAGGACCAAAAACATACTTAATATTTGCAACATTTTTTTGGTGATTTTTTTGTTTAAACCAAGTTTTATCAATTTGCTGGACCAAAGTTAAGATTTGTTTGTGTTTATGAATACCATTGCTTAATTGTACATTTTAGTCTTTTCTATTCAAATAAATTTTCCTATTAATATAAATTTTTGACAGATTGCGCATTATACACCATTTATACTGACAAATCTCCATCTTTACTCAGCATTATTCCACTACTGTATTTTTATAAGATATTGTAGTAAATGTGTCGCCTTATTCTGTACCCATAAACAAATTCTTGAGTGCTAGATATTTAAATAAATGAGGAATATCTACACAATCAATCACATCTCAAATTCGTTTTTTGAAATGTTAATAAAATAATAAATATATCTCATCTCACAAAAGAAGACAAGATTTCATGTGTCCCACTGAACTATGGAAATAAAAAAACTGTAACTTGATGAAGATTCACATGGCCAGAGTGAATTAGTTTGTGGTTTCCCCAGAAATGGATATACTTGTAACATTGTCGGGGGAATATATTACTTATTCAAAAACTTACACTTTTACACAAATTGTTTATAGTACTCATTTTTTTGTAAGATGTCTATGTTTAAATGATGAGCGGTAAATATGTTGTTTTTTTTTCTTTTTGCTTAAACATGGATAAAAAAAATTAACTGTGAGATCTGTTTTTTATTATGCTGAGATACATGTAGCTGCATGCTTTAATATCGAAACAAATTTGCTAGTTCAAATATTTTGTCAATAGTGTTTGTCTGCTTGTATTGCTTGAAAAAGAAAAAAAAAAGAAATGTTATTATTTGCCTATAAAATTTTGGTTATGGGGCTGTTGATGTTTTCTTTTCTGACTTGGCAACATAGAACTGCTGAAGAGTTCTCTGTAAAGGGGCATAACTTTTGTTTTGTATTAAAGGTCTGTCCTGATTCATACTCAATGCAAAATGCTGATAGATTAAAAGGGTAAGAATGTTAATTTGAAAACTTTATGTATTGAAGTTTCTTGTTTCTACAAATAAATGTACTGTCTCTTGGTATATATAAGATGGATGGAAATGTTCAACTGTACAATGAACTGGACAGTTTCTACTGTACATTAGTTAATTTATTACCATTCTTAGAGAAATGTAATTTGTAAACTTCACTTTGACTAACATTGTGGTCATGTCAGAGTGTGGTCCATAAAAGACATCTTATGTATATGTTTACTGTGTACACTGCCTACATGTAGATGTGGAGGGGAAATAAACAGCCTTTTTTCTACTCAACTTGTGTTTTTTGTTATTTTAGTGGCATTAAAAAATGAGGATCTTCATCATGTCTTTAAGTTCAGAAATATATATTAATAATGGATTACAGCTGTGCAGTTTATTTGTATACATTATTTATTTATTTTGTAACCAAACCCAATATGGAATATGTTGCAAATGAAAGAATACGGGTAAGTAGGTCACTTTGAGAGAAAATGTCAGGCTGTATCCCACGTTAAACCATGGTATATTGAATTTGTCACAATGAAGTTTTAAAATAAAATTAAAACATCTTTGTCCGAAAACTGCAGATTAAATTTTGTTTCTCATAGAGGACCTGACATCTTAGCACTGGAGCAAGATAAACTTTCCAACATTTTGAAAACCCTTCACATCTTGCTTGTGCTAGTGTCAATTATTGTTGGAATACACCGCTGTCATAAGTGAAATACCCTTAAGCACGATGTGAAACAGCATCAATCAACAAACCACACAAGACCGCTCCCAGATGATAGACCTGGAACAAGGTTATAACAGATCTTGAGAATATTTCGTGCTCAACTGAGATGACACCTTAATCCGTGCTAAAAAAGACAAGGTTTTGCAAAATGTGACATTTTTTTTTTGCTCGGCTGAGCACAGATCCTATGTATGTTCCAAGCTTAAACCCATACTCAATGGGATGACTGAGTTGTTTTAGCAATCAGATGGTTGCAAGTGACTTTATATGATCAAGTTTTTATAACCTTGGTACCATAATCTGACATGGTTGACGCAGATTTGATAAGAATTTTAACTGAATTGTGACATATTGCCCTATCAAACAGAAATGATTGCTTCCGCTTGGATCCGTCAAATAACCAAGCTGGGGCCACAACGTGATCAGGTTGCACCCTGGTTCACTGAATAGGGTGTTGGTTCACTGAACTCTTTAATCTAGGGACTACCAGAATCTCTGGTAGTTTCTATTCTTCAATGTACCGCTCACCTGTTACTTTGTTGACCTTGTGTATAAAATACAAATTTACTGGTGAGTTTGTGCTGGTTATTATTATGAAGTTTCAACCAATTGAGTCTGTGAATGTGAGCAAGGAGGCGGTCCTTTGACCCCACAATGGTAGAGATTCAGGGACTTTTCAGTAATGCCACAATGGATAAATGTGTATGACATCCTTTAAAATTGACACTATCTCGAATACTGTGATATCAGGACCACCTTTCGGGATAAAGTTACTTCCCTTGTCAACAATTTGAGACTCCCATTACCAGCAATACAAAGTCACAATAAAGTAAAGTATAGCAGTATCTGTTAGGAATACGATGTACTAAGTATCGGTTTGCTGAATCACATTGATTACAGGAATATAAGTGAACTGAACTCTGTGATGTTTAGAGGTTTCCTACAACAAAACCAAACCAGTCATGATATCATGAAGAGAATGCCCTTGAGTATAACATTAAACATCAGTTAAACAATAATTGGTATATGTCAAATGAAATCCTGACAAACTCGCAAAGAAATCCCAAAGAAACTGTGGCACATGCTAGGCAGTGTCATTAAACAACAACATTTGTACAACAGAGGAGACTATGTTTATTATGTCACATCACAGGTATACAATATGGACTAAGAAAAAAAATAAGCCATTTTTGTAATTAGTCAGTCCCAAATTATCAGCAGTGCAGGGGAATACTGTTATAGTTGGCATAGAATAAAACTTCACAAGCAACATTTCTTTAATACTTTTATTAAACACTTCAGAATAAATACATTTCAAAATTGAAAAATATCATGAGCAAGATTAATTGTCATTTAAATATCAGATATCAGTTAATACTATAATTAACTTCTTCAACGTGCTGTCTTTGATAATTACACAAACTATGCTTTTCAATGTACATTTGTTTATATGTACTTTATAGTCTATATAGTTTGACACTGCAGTCTTATCTAGCAAATGTAACCAACATAGTTCCTACTCGGAGATTGACACATACCAGGCATTTCATACATACACACATACAACACAAACAATCCAGGATAATATATACACAGGTAGTAAATTATAAAAGATACAAAGTTATAAATATACAATTTCAGCAGTTTGGACCACAATTTGTCTCCAGTAGTACATAATGGAGTAACAGGTTTAAGAAAATATGTTGACAAAAGTTATAATACATAGGATCACAATCTACATAGTGAATAAGAATTGTCAATTATGGTCTAAAACCAATATTCGATACAATAATTTTAAAGGCACTCATAAATACAATTTAACAAATGAAAATAAAAGACACAGCTTGGCCGAATCTTTTGAATACTGAAGACTTTATAGCTACAAGTATCTACAAATAAAACATACAGTAAAACATATCACAGACCGGAAGTTTTCAGCAGTTTTTACCGGCAATACTTTTTGGAGTTCAACCAGTTAAATAGTTTATATGGTTCACATAAATATCAGCAGTTCACCAAAAATAAGGATGGGATCAATATTCCAGCAGTTCACCAAAAATTAGGATGGGATCAATATTCCAGCAGTTCACCAAAAATTAGGATGGGATCAACATTCCAGCAGTTCACCAAAAATTAGGATGGGATCAACATTTCAGCAGTAATATACCACAAGTATATAGAGAAGTAGAAAAGTTACAAGCACTCAAAAATCAAGTAATTATTTAAACATATCAATAATACCATCAGCAGTATAATATTACACGAACTTAAATAGTACATGATTATAAAAGCACAAATGAAGTACTTGTTTTTAAACTCACTTTTCACACTAACTTGCTTCATTTCACCGAAAATTTGTTCTTCCAATGATCTAAAAAGTCCTAGATCTACAGTTATTTATATTGTCTTTATTAGTCTCGAAATTCAAATGAAGCCTCGTTGTATGATATATGGCTACTAAGCAACAGACTGTGGCTCCGCCCATGCCCGGCCAGCAGGAATGTTGGGTAATGGTGCAGTCTTGTTCATTGAGCAATTCAGATCTTCAGCATTGGTCTGTGTGAGGAAAGTATTGTCTGCTTCTCGTCCCATGGAGTCCCTGAAGACAACAAAAAACACTTGGCATGTCAATTTCTAGGAAAGTGTGTTTTTGCGACAATGAGACTCTAAATAGATTACCATTGATATACATGCATGATTCCACAAAATCAAACAGATGAATATGATCGTTGATTTATTAAATTAAGACAAATTATGTGGACTTCAGTCTATCTTATGTTTTGTTTTGTTTGTTTAATTTGGGTTTAACATTGTACTCAAGGGTATTTCACTTATATGACGAGTCATTGACGACAGATTGTCCACTTCACACTGTTCCTTGCTTAATTACGGTGGAAAACCGGGAGGAAACCACCCCCGCGATTGCTGGAACCACATCGTGAGGGTCGACAGACGGATTCGATTCGAAGCGTAATCTCTAACCACTAAGCCACGGCCACGGGCATCTATCTTATGAGAGTGAAACTGCTAACTTATGCAAATCTCCACCCTGTGTATGATGGCCATTCATAGAAATATAATTTGTTCAGGACTTTTAGATTAACCAAGTGGGAAGACGTTTTACAAACGGATAAAATGTCATTTTGTTAAGACATCATATATTGCCAATAAGCATTCCTCAATAACTTTTGATAGCTTAAAATTTTCTTTTTTTAGTTTTCTCTAATTTATATTTGAGAAAGTGTTTTAAACGAATTGATGATTTATCAAAAGTAAACTTCAATAAACAAAAGACAAAATAGCCCTATAAATTACATCGAATTGACATAAAAAGAGCTAGAAACTGACTGTGATGTTTCCATGGTAATACTGAGTTGTCTGTCCTTTTGTTTGATGGCTGGTAGTGAAGCTACAGAGGAAGCCCCCTGGTGGCCTCTATTCATACGACCAAACAGATATCGTAAAACTCTCTCCTTCTGCTCCCAGGTCAGGTCACTGATATCCATGCTCCCAACACCATCATAGCTGTCAATAAACATCCAACAATATTGATTGATGAGGGTGTGGCAAGAAATAGAATTATTGGTTATAGTAATTGTCACACATTTTATGTAAACTAATTACTATCAACAATAAATATGGTGTTCTAAAAATTTCTCATTGATAATATCAAAAATCAATTAAGTGTGAAAGTTGATCCAATTACCAATTGCTCCAATGGTAAATAGCTTTCCTTAAAAACGAAAAAAAAACTGTTTTAATTGGCAGTACATTCAGCAATCAAACTAATGTCTCAGTTATGCTGAAGTTTGCTCTACTGAAACGGGTGACAATTTCTGTCTTTAAGTTTAATGTACTAAGCAACTGCGGTAGTAATTTCTAACTATCCCAGCAATATTTTATTATTTATTTCACATATAGCAATACTAAGGCAATAGTGGCCTGCTTTAAAAAGTCTAAATGCAATATTTAAATTAGTACACATGTTCTCTCTTCGCAAAACAGGAAAAACAAAACCCCACACACACAACAAAGTGAGAAAAAAGGATAAACTACAAGTGGAGGCTTGAACTAAAATAAAAATATAAAACACAAACATGTGATACATTAAGCCCATAATAGAAAATAACCAAACTCAATATGCCAGCTACCAATGATGTAGAAAATGAACATTTTTAGTTTAAAAAACACAGTATTTTAAAGAGTAGACTTACAGTTTTTCAGCTGCCTCCAAATCTTTGTACACACTGTTTGTGCTTGTGTCCATTTTATTGAAGGTTCTTATTTTAGGAAAATCCCCTTTACCAGCATGAGCAGCTGACATCTTCTGCTGATAGGCCATGTGAGCGTCATGCCTGTACTGAGCCCTGTTCAGACAATATTAGAGTTATGAATTGTTTACCACAAGAACATGAGTAATAATCTAGATGTTTTCACCTGCATTTCATATTTAAATGGGATTTCTCTTCCTTCCTGCCAAGAAAAGAACTAAAAATCTGGACAGCAGCAGCTTGCTGGGTTTATATGTTTGTTTGAATGGGGTTAGTTATTCACCCATTTGACATCGTGTCAGCTGACTGGATGAATAAAACCACCCACCTTCATAGGTGTCAAATTTCCAGTGCAAGGTAATATAACCATGGCATCCTGTTATTCCTAAAGAGAGCCTCAGTGATAGAGGCAAGAGGTACTCTCATCTTAGATACTTTTCAATATACTCCAGCCCCGCCATATTTGTTATGGTTTTTCAATAAAATGACTAACAAGTGTGGAGAATAACTTACTGATTAGCAGTGATTTCTTTACGAACTTGTTCCAAGGACTCCAGAAAAAACCTTTCCAGTTCTGTTCTCTGGTCTAAAATAGTCTTAGCCAATCGTTTCACTTTATTCATTTCTCTGGACTTCAATTCAATGACTCTCTGAAGCTTTGTTAACTCAACCTTCGCAGCCTCATTTTCAATATGAGCCTTCTTCAATATAATGCCTCTTTCAGTGTCAAACTCTGTGACCACGTGGCTAAGAGAGTGTTCTAGAGTCCTTACTTTCTCGGTCAACTGAAAATTATAACAAAAGAGAATTTACTTACAAGCTATAAAACAATAGAAAATTAAAGGTACTGACCACAAATTATTTAAAAATCTGAGTCGGTCTAACATTGACACTTAACTGAATTATTGATAATTCAGTGATAATTTATTGCACATTATAACAGTCTGTGTATACATTATCACAGTACTGGTCAATGAAAGACAAATCACACAAACTATGCCCTCCATCAGCATGACCATAAATTCACTCATGTTGAAGATAGATAAACAACACATCCTACTAAAAACACAAATCACACTAAGGTAAAAAGGGGGACAACTTCCATTCAGTATCAGGGGAGATAAATCTTTATGTTCAAGGGAAATAAATGATACCAAACGGAAGAGGAGAAAAGGTTATGAACTACCATAATGATCAATCTGCTAGACTCTTGTTACCGTGGTATCATCACTACGCTCAGTCAGGATAGATGTATGAAAATGCATCAAAATTGTACAATTTGCTTGATGGAAACTTATTTATGAGCGTAAGAACACTTTTTGCAACACTTAAATAAACATAGACTTTTTAATACTTTTTAATGAGAGACAATTAGCCGTATAAAGACTGGCTCAACAGAAGAATACTTACAAAGATACTCTGAAATTGAGTGACTATCCCCAACTGCGATTTGTGTAAACTTACACGAATGTCATAATGAAAGTTATCATCAACCTGAAGAATCACATCAGGTTTTGAGTAATCTGACAAACTAACAAAAAAGAGTCAGCTCAAATAATTAGCAAAATCCTATTTATAAAATAAAAACGTCATAAAATGACAATTGCAACGACTTCATAATGGCATGACATGCCAGTTTGGGTACATATGAGGACTGCCATAAGGATGTGTGAACCCCATAGCTCATTCAGCAGTAGACTATGAGGGAGAGGACGATTGGCTGTTATTGAGACCTGAGAAGTTTGTAGATTGCTCATAATTTTTTTTAATATACAATACCTTGTAAAATATGACCATAGTTCATTTGTAGGTAAAAATAAATATGGATTTCTCATTATTTGAAAATTGAGCCAGTTCCAGTGTTTCCATGGAGATTTAGACACAACCCCATTTTAAAGTGCTGTAGTTCAAAATAAAGCTGTACATGCTATATTTACTCTGTACAATTTCTAAAGCACAAATGTCTCTTTTTCCTTGTAGGTATCACAATATGCTCAATAATATTGCTTTATACACTTTCATTCACTTCCGACCAAAGATAAGAACGAGCACTTCAGATTGATCTGTCACAACAATCAATGAAGGGACACAAATCAAACTCATATTCAGGGGAGATTAATCACACTTACTGAAGGACATAGCCAGAAAAAGGCCAATTAGTTCATATAGTTCAAATGAAAACAAAATTACCTCTTTGATCTGTATTTTTTGCTGCCTGACTTGAGTGACTTTCTCTTGTACCATGGCTTCATTAAGCTCTTTATCGCCTTTTAACTTCTCATTTTCTTCTTCTAATCGACTGCGGATTTTTTTCAAAGCTTCACCTTCCTTCAGATGGTAATTCAGGGACTCTGACAGTCTCACATTCTCCTTGTAAACTGATCTTGTTGTTTCATCCAAATTTCTGAAAGTAGTTATTTTATTATTAAATCAACCTCGAAACTAAACAAGGCCTATTCTTTAATAACGTACCATTCATTCCCAGATCAGAAAATGATAAAATGATAAACACTTTCAAAGAGTTTCATTTATGCATAGTTTTAAGCACATTGTCAAACAAATATTAAATCTATACAATATACAAATCTACACGTCTACATGTTTGTAAATCTGGCAAATATCATAACAGTTTAACTTTGAGATGGACAATATGGTAGCATTACAGAAGATTAACATGGAATGTATAATTACGCAATAGCTTCACTGTGTGCCTTTTCAGCCAACTCTGCAATTTTCTGGTTCGATTCCTGCTGTAAACGCATCTGAAATAATAAAATAAATAAATAAATAAAGAATTAATATACCAGTTTCACGTAATAAACAATAATTTGTCTACATGCCGTTTTCATAACACATGTATAATAGGATTTTTTAATTGAATGAAAGAAAAACAATTATGAAAATTATCTTCATGTTAGAGAGAAGCAGGACACAGGAAGCTCAATCAGTCCATCTGCTATTAGGAAAATTACTTAATTTTTAAATTATGGATATCAAATTAACTCCAAATGAAAATCAGTCTTAATGCAAATCATGAAGAAACAAGAGATCCATGAATGGATCTTGACGCCCACACTGTTGATTTTCCATTATTGTGCCTAAGCCAGTAGGCCTATAGGAAGAGTTGTGTTTACTAGGTATATTAAAAAGCTAGACAGACTCTAGCCAAAACGAGATCAAAACCAAAACG
>JAQQZZ010033340.1:0-10657 GCA_030265115.1 Mopalia vespertina | reverse complement strand
GCCTTAATACGGTGGAAAACCGGGAGGAAACCTCGTAAAAACCACCCCCGCGATTGCCGGAGCCACATCTTGTGACTATCATATACCTGAGGGTCGACAGGCGGACTCGATACCGCACTTAAACAATACATTGTGTGAAATGGACAATCCGTCGTCATATAAGTGATATACCCCTGAGTGTCACGTTAACGGTACATCGAAGTAGGCTCCGAAAGCGCCCTTTCTAACCACTAAGCCACGGTCGCGGGCCTAGGGCTAAATGAAATCCCGTAAATATGACGTTTAACCCCAAACAAACAAACATATATCTATATCAGTGATTATTACATATCATACGAGAGATACAAATCACTAGGGCTTATAGACAAATCTTTCTTCGCCATCTTATTACCAGCATAGTCCGTGCAATAACAGGGAACAAATCATGCTATGTCATTCACACGGTGAACCTATAAATAGGTGTGAACTAATCTTGGTTGTAACTTAGGCTGTCCTGGGAATGGGAGATAACTCTGATAGATTTGCTTTGACAGATCATTTGCTGTCATCCGGTGGAATAGGGTTTTAACTGATGCAGGAAACAAAATAAACCCTACAAAGAAACAACTCAACAAACAGAAATAACAAATTCAGAAAATCAGGTAATGTAAAATATATTTAATTCAGATTGGAAGCAAATATATTGACTTCTGAATGGGCACACAAGTTTAAAACCGTGAATTTAAAACAATTGACAAGCCTGTGTATAAAATTTGGGGGTATTTCCACAACTTTGTACACATATTTACATGTAAAATAAAGGTATTGCATTGACACATAAAGCAATTTCTAATCTGTGTGAAGTATATAAAAGTTCCTCATGCAACGTAAACACACGGATGATTCATCATTGCACTGTTTTAGCCATTACATAACTAATCATCTCTTTATTAATAATTTTCAGAATATCTCAATTTCTCAAACAAATGTACAGTAATTTCAAGGCTTAGAAATGACTGAATTTTTCGGTGACACCCTGCATGAAACAAGCAATTCTAGAGGGCCACAACCACAATATCAAAATATACAGATTTCTATTTGAAGTCGGTGAATTGCTCTGTGTTGCTCATTTTATAAATAAATGAAAATAAATGTTTAAATTGCAGTAGAAGCATGGTACTTTTTTCTCCCAGTCCACATGTATAAATTAAAAAATTAAACAGAAATGCCCTATGAACTGAACACGGCTCCATTTCCCTGAAACACAGACCCATCTCAGTATAACCCGTGACTGGGATATACACTGTAGAATATCATTAAATATATAATATTACCTATTAATTTTAAAATGTTCAGCAGTCAAAAGCATAAAATTGCTTCTGTTCAAGCTTATATCTTATTTAATAGTTTTTTGTTACGGGAAATCACTAAAAGCTATTGTTTCATTCCTCAAAATATCAAATTTAACAAAAACATAAAAAGCACTGTATTATTAGTGTGGTGAAACCCATGTAGTTTTACAATTATTCAGAATTCCACTGGAAAGTAATGATAGATGTGGCATGTATTATTAACATGGTTTCTGAACAAGATCACAAAAAGAAATCGATCCAACACAATGTTTGTTTGAGTAGTTTTAAACATTGTATTGAAGGGTAATTCACTTTTGACAGTGGGTTCCTAGATCTGCGGCTTGCTCTTTAGAAATTATAACATAAATGCAACTATAAAGAGTTTGTAGACTGAGTAATTTATGTACAAATTATATGGGACTTTATAACAATATCAATTTTCACTGAAAATTTAATTCCTGATGCTTCATCGACAAATTATCTGCAAAAGCATTATGTGTTTTCATCTTCATGGGTGTATGTGATAATGTGACAATAGAACAGTAAGCTCTAAGCCACCTTTTTGACCGTTTCATAACCTGAAATAGCTTTATTTAGAAAGCAACGGCGAAATTTCATTCATTTTTATGCTTTGAAGAGTACTGCTATAACAAATCATTATTACACAAAATTGACTAACCATATGATGGTGCTTGTGTCACAATCAAGGCTTAAATGAGCACCTGATATTATTCTTTACTTTTAAATAACATGGGATGATAAATTATAACTCGAGCCATATTACAGCCATAGCAACACAACACATAGTCGCGATAGAAACTGCAACACAACACTAAGGTATCAGTAAATTTGGAAATTCAGGTTCTGTATTCAGATTCTATAGTCAAAGAGACATTTTAATTTGATGCATTTTATAGAAATTTGAATTTGATATGTTCAGGCTTGCACCTGTACATAATTTATCTTCCAGTATTGCTAAGCGAAAATATATATTTATCATTTTTATAAGGACTCATAATCTGAAAAATAAAAACAATTATTCTTTATTTCAAAGTACGAAATGAAAATATCTTGTTTAAAAAATTAAATGACACTTATTAAAACTGAATATAAATTCACAAGTTATTCTTTAAGTGTCCCAAGGCATGGCAGACTATGTAGGTTCTACCAAGAGCACACAACTCTGCAGTGTGGATTTACAGTACACATATTTACAAGCACCATGTATGGTCAAATTTCAGCGAATAACCATGTTCGTCCCTTATTACTTTGGTGACCTGTAAAGATAGAAATAAGTACATACAGCTGAATAACACAATCCATATATATGGTAACCAAGTGCTAATCTGTACATCCATGCGTTCACATACAAGCTTAATTGTTGATAAAATCACAGACGTAAAAAATTCATCACATGCTACAAGAATTGCTGATAGCCTTCGGCACCAGTGAAAACAACATCTATCCAAATCCTCATTGCCTCAGCCGTTGGCGCCACAAGAAAGTAAGTTCTATCATAAGTTTTTACACAAAATGTTAATTTGTGATTTGGACTTTTCACAGTCCGTAAGTGATCCACATAAACTTCTTCTATTGCTTGGAAATATATGCCTCCTCTAGGCTTCCCTTCATTTTTGTCTGTGTAATATAATAAGGAACGTTTCACTCTGTCAAAAACAAACCACCGTTTATTCCAGGTTTTGAATTTATTTCCCATTTTTTGCAGAAATCCTCGACAGCTCGAGGTGGTAATGAAAACCTGGGGACATCCTTCCACATGGTGACCGGCAGATTCTATGTGAACACGTAGGTCAAACTCCTTGTTTCTAATTGGTAGATATCGTGTCAGAGGTCGTGCCTGAAATACACAACAATAATTAAATTAGAAGAATGCAAAATGAGAGATGAAAATAATATTGCTATCCTGTCACGGTTTTACTGAAGGATTTCTCATACACATGTATGACTGCATTGTATTGCCAGTGTTTTCATTTGTTTATTTCATTGGTATTTATAATTGTGCTAACGGTTATTTCACTTATGTGACAACTGTAAAAGGAACTGTCTCTAAAGTTTGAAGTTACCTGAAGTATTTCCAGACTTTCAGTCTATAAAAGTATATTTTACTGGAAGGTAGCATCAGAAGTTAAACATATTCATCCAATGACTAGTAGTTTAGAGAAAAGGAACTTGCAAATTAAATGGATTGAATTCAGATATTGCACCAAATGTCTTCTCATTTAAAGTACTTCCTGTTTAACAATTTTTTTGGTTTAAAATTCAAAAAAATGTTAATACTAAAAATATCTTTATTTCTAGTCCCATTAATTCAATAAACAACTACTGAAGACGCATGCTATTGAGATATTTTTGTTTGATTGGAGTTTAACTCTGTTCTTAAGGGTATTTCACTCATAGGACAGCTTGCCCACCCAATGGGTGAAGGAAACCACCCTAGATGCCACTAGCAACAAAGACAGACAAGACAGGACAAATACAGTGAGGGATTCCTCACAATCCCCCATCCATGGGGATTGATTGGTGTTTTACGCCGTACTTAAGGGTACAATGTATTTCACTTATATACAGAGGTGTATTCTAACAATAATTGACACAAGCACAACCAAGATGTGAAGCGTTTCCATAATGTTGGAAAGTTAATTTTCCTCCAGTGCTAGTTGAAGACAGCATTGCTGCTCTTCAAACAAACTGCCCTAAGTTAGAGGGCCCCCCATCTATGGAGAAAGAACGACAGAGGATGCTATAAATTAATTATGAGGTATATGTGTGATGTGAACAACCTAAATGTCACTTTCTTACTAAAAAAAAAACTACTTGTTATGTTAGGTCTTCATGCTAGTTCATGCTATCACAAATTTGTTGTACTAGATACATGTACAACTGGCATATCACCATTACAAATCATAGTCTTGATTTGTCAATATATTTTTCATGTACATTAGCTTCAAGTTCATAAAAAGTTTCTGATAGTCTAAACATGTAGTCTTGACAAAATGCAGGTGTTATAATTATTACCAAGGGAAGAGCACTATAGGGAACGGACAGGTGGATTAAGGAAATTCATATTTCTTTTTACCTGGTGTTTTGAGAACAGGTGGGTTAGGGAATTTCATATTTCTTTTTACCTGGTGTTTCAAGAACATGCTATCACTTCAATGGGTCAATCCATGCCTAGAATCCCTGGTCCGCAGACACAAGGGGAGATAATTGACTTACTTCACGCACCTGTTGTGTCTGTTTTTCTCTTAGTTTCACCTCTTGCTGAACTAATTCTTCTCTAAGTTCTGTTTCTTCCTGCAGTTTATGCTCTAGCTCTTCTCGTTTCTTCCTCTCTATATGAAGGGCGGCCATTTCAGCCTCACGCAGTTTAACCTGTAATCGTCAGATAGGACATTTGATTATAAAAATATACCGGTCAAGGGTAACAGAGGGAAAAAAAACCATGGTGAAACTGTCTGAAGCCTTAATGGCTTCTTGGCAGAGGAGGCTCCTACCGTCTAAAATGAAAGATATTGCAATAAGCCTTAGAAGTTTCATAGGGATTGGAACAGAAATCAAATAGCTTTAGGATTTTTGTTTGAATGTGATGTAGGTTCAAGCCAAAAATATTTGAACTGGCAGACCCATAGCATATAAGATTTTGTGTATAACACACCCCCCCCCCCCCCAATCCCAACTGTTGTATTGCATGTGGTAAGACGTGTATTTCCTATATCACATGCCATGGTAGACATAGTTTCCAAGTCCATGGTCAGAAAGTGTGCCTTTAGTTACATATACCACACAGCTGTACATAATGACATACCTATATGTAAAGCCTATAAACCCATTCTGTTTACACTATGATTTGACAAAGGTATATCCGGGTCAATACCAGGTAAAATGTACAGGTATTCAGGGAGCATTAACTTTAATCCACTTAACTTAATGAATAATTTCAACTATAAAACTTCTAAGGCTTAGTTCATGCATACAAATTGAGGGGATCTAAGAGCGTAGAACACACGTGCTGTAGGTAAAACAATCAGCAGAAACCTGATTCACTCAACTGTGACATTACAAAGGATAAAAAAATATGTGGCCAAAAAGTATTACTTTATGTTTGTGAACCAGTAATGGCCAGGTTTCCATAGAATTTCCATGAGCTAATGTGTTCACACATTTACCCTGACCTTTGATTTTGAAAGAGAAAGTGGAGAAAATCTGAACTTCTTGTTTCAATAAAATCATCATTTGTTCTCTAGGTACATCAGCCAAGTATAGTGATTCTTATTGAACAAACTGTAAGTACACAGTTTTTCAAGGGATCAAATAATTAAACTATACAGTGTTAATACCCTGGTACTTACTTCTCCTGAGATTTCTGTTTGGACAGATATGTTCATAGTTACAATTTCACGCAGCAGACTCGCACAATGCTGACACTTTCAAATAACGAGCACACTTATGCTACACAAAAACTATCCCAGCCAGGTAGACAATTTGAACGGTCTCCACAACAATATTTGTAACCTGGCAGGACCAATACTCAGTCATCTAGTACAATTACTTGTCAAATATACTTAGCACAGCATATAATCTTGAAGAGTACAGTTGGTATGCATTTTATATAGTACAACTCAAGCTGTTAACCGTTGATCTACACTCTTTGTAGAGTTGTGGGGTCACCTGATTTGTGTATGACCTTTGAACTCCCAAGACGGAACAGTTTTCACAGTTGAATAGAGCAGGTAAAGAAGTGTTTAATACTAGTTGAAGGGCCTGCTGCTTCCCAGTACTATAAAAAAATCAGATATAATGAGGGGTGAAGAAAATGTGCACTAGAGGTATTATACATCCATGAACACCTGAGGAAAGCCAGGTGAGAAAAACAATCCCCCAGACAGACCGATATTAAAGTTTATAGCAGTTTATGTAGTAGGATATATTGTATGTGGGTTAGTTAGTTTGTCGTTTTGCCCTATAAACAATGCTATTCTACTTATATTTACTCTTAAAGATGGATGAGATCCTCTCTTAAAATTAATGTCACAGATGTTGATAGAAGTTTAATCTACAAGCAACTGTCAGAGATATCCACAGTCTAAATAAAATATTCAACCAGTTGGGTTGAGTTTAAATTAAGTATCAAGTCAATGTCTATTGGGACATATCAGCCTCAAGGAAACAAAGAATAAATATACCAGACAAGATGGCCACCAACAATCCTTGGCAAACAAGACAGAATATACAAGTTCTCCATGAAAGAAAAAAAAGAAGAAATCTTCGCATAATCATGCCCTGCCACCCTGAATATGTCAGAATTTGATTTCAATTTGATACAAGGCCTGCGGTTGTTGCTTTATAGTGGATAGCTTGTGCGCTTACTAATCCTACTTCGCTGTACAGTTCACAGGATCGAGTCAGTCTATCGACCATCAGGTATTGGAGTAAGTCACACAATGTGACTCTGGTTTTTTACGAGATTTCCTCTCGGTTTTCACTGTAAATAGGCAAGGAACAGACGTTGTATAGTGAGATACTCTTTAGTACGACATTAAACTGCAAACAAACAAACAATTGGATACAATAACATCTGTTCCAAACATAGCCTATGTTGCACACATTGCACACAGTATTACTACTCATACACTGACTGTACGCCCTACTCACTATGTAACAGATACATGTACCTCAAACGCTGATTTAATCATTAATTCATTTAAATTTACTTCCAATTTGAAATATGACAAAATAAAAACTTTTTCAAAATTATAAATGTACATGTAGGAGTTTGTTTGTTTGATTGGGGTTTACAGGGCTGTGCTGTAATCTTTTCCGGCATAACCTTAAAAGCGGTCCTCTAAAATTTTGTGAGATAACCTAACATTTGCATTTTACCCTGGTTTGATTATTTTTAAAATACATAAATGTGCCTTTGTGAAAAATAAAGCAAAATTGCTTTAAAATACAATCTTCATTGATAATTGGATGACAAAATTTGGCAAAATGCATGGCAAAATGCAAATTTAGACAAAGACTGCAAACACATTGGGAAACTCATAAATCGGTCCTCCTAAATTAAGTTTGCATAACCCCATTCTGTCCATTCTCCCCAACAGCACAGACCTGGTTTAACATCCTACTCTAGGGTATTTCACTTATCTGATGACAGATTGTCCACTTCGCACTGCTCCTTGCCTAATTGTGGTGGAAAACCAGTAAGAAACCTCGTAAAAACCACCCCCAGGATTGCCTGAGCCACATAGTGGGACTCACTCATATACCTGATGGTGGACAGATAGACTCGATCCTGTGAACAGTAAATCGAAGTAGGATTAGTAAGTGCACACGCTATACCACTAAGCCACGCCTGCGGGCTATATGTAGGAGAGTCAGTAGATCATCTGTCACTATTTTACTTATGGAGGGGGTTAACGTCATACTCAAGGTTATTCCAGTTATGACGAGAGATTATCTGCTTAACACAGTGCCTTACTTAAACCAAGAAGAAACCTTGAGCACATTGAATGATTCACTCATGTACCCGAGGTCGACAGACAGTTTGATGTACTGAGTTTGAATCTATGATCAGTAAGCAGACACGCACACCATTGCACCAATGCCTTATTGCCTCCAGGTCTGTTGAACAGACAACTGATGGTGTCCTCTTTACAAACATTTCATAGACATGTTGAGGAATAATAATTACAGCATAGATTGATAAGTTCATCCAGACTATAATCACCATCTGTCAACTCTTCCAGACCAGAATTAATCAGTTACATAAACTACTCACAGTAAATACTCTAAAAACAAAGAGCAATGTATCTGATTTACTCTGCCTTATCTAAATAGGGTGATAACCCAGTCAAAAATCTAATGAAAACCAACCCTGAGAATGCCTAGCTCACTCATTTAACGGGAGTTGACCGAGGAACTCAAACCTGTGTCCAGTACGTCAGAGGAGAATCAGTAGTCTGTCTCGCTAATCACTGAACCATGGTCATGAACAGATTATAGCTAAGATAATTTCTGTTATCATAATCATATTATTAGTACATTTTTGTACAGCCTATGCAGGCTTAGTTAATATAATACACATCTATTTGTTTAAATTGACAGATGTGTCATAGAGGCTGTCAAAACTAACACATTCTTTACTCTTGTCATTGGATATGTATGGGAACTGAATTGGATTTCAAACTTTATGTAACACACAAACTAGCTTATTGTTTGAGTAATCGAATATAAAAACTTTAATTAGAACAAGAGTTTCTATTGTTCAACAACGAAGAAACACAAGAAAACCACTTTATCAGTAATAACATGTAGGTGTGTCATACTAAAGTAACATGTCTTTATAAGAATAGGAAACTTTATCCTGCAAAGGTATTACCAGAAGTCATTGAGACTAGGCCAGCGCTGATTGTTAAAAAAGCGCCCTCTAGCGAGAAATAGAAAAACCTGGAAGAACATGATTTGGATGTGGAACCATGGGTAAATCATGCGAAAGCTCAATCGTATATATTTCTATCCCTTGGCAAAGATTATATTTTACCCATAAGGCCTCAGTAGATTCTGTCATACAAACTGCATGTAACAAATGAACTCCCCCATATCTTGCGCAATGAGTCATATGGCACTATGAAAGTCCACTGAAGGTCACAATGCTGTTGAGACTAAGTAATGGCTGGTTTCATACTTCTGCTTGATAGACTTCTGGTGTTACGTAATACATTGCATGTTGTCTATACAATGGTAAAGCAATTCAGATTAAAAGTTGGTCTTTAATAGTCAACTGGCTTGCAATAATACAGACTACAGTCTTACATGGCTAAAATTGACTTTGACGTCTCTACGATAGCTCAGGGGGCAGGAATCCCAAACCTACTACCTGCACAAAGACAATTACCTGAGCCAAGAAACACAAACATATACCTTTTATTTTTTGCAAACTAAGAAGTCACAGAACCCTTATTAGAATTAAAATTATGTGACACAGCCCACACAGAGCTTCGTAAATCATCAAGTCCTGCCAAGGATAACCTTTAAATGAAACCTTCAATTTCCTATTCTTATTGCAGAGATCCTCAGACAGTCTTGTTACGTCATAGTGTCTGTCAGCTTACTAGGACAGATCTATCATGTTCATGTCACTGGCGGATTGTTTCCACAGCCAGCAAGTCCATCTGACCATTTCAAGTTTAGCTTTTAGTATAATTTTTTTTATATAACAACAATGTAATTGGTACATGATTGATTTGTGTTTAACGCCATAGTCAAGGGTAATTCAAAATAAGGACAATGTAATCCACCAGTAAAACGTCACACATACACAACCATAAAATGTGTTCTTCTGCGTAGGAAATTAAAGTTCTTCCATGATAGGTACATGTATTTAAAGACATACATGTATAGGTTTAAACAAGAATTTTCTTTCAGTTACAGAAAAGGGATTTGTGAACAGGCAGTACCTATATAAGTACATCTCCCAGACATTTTAAATTCATATCACTTATGCCAGAGGGCAGGTATATTACAATATCTTTAGTGTTCAGAAATTCATCATTCTTTCTGAATGTTAGAAGTTGTTTCTAAGGGCAGATTATAGGCCCACCAAATTCAATATAAACCCAAGTGAAGTTCAATTTTATTAAATTTTGGTTAAAGAAAATTTTTGAGTAAAAGGATCTGAAAAAAATTATTTATCCTGAATGCATCCCAGATAGGCAAAAGATTCAAGAGAATCACAAGATACAATCGATGAATGAATGATTGTTGTCTTACACCATGCTTAAGAGTATTTCACTTATAGGGACAGCGGTGTTTGTTTGTTTGTTTGATTGGGGTTTAACGTCGGGGACAGCGGTGTATTCCATCAATAATTGAGACTGGTGCAACCATAAAGTGTGGTCTTTTGATAATGTTGGAAAGTTAATCTTCCCCCAATGCTAAGTCAAGACATCATTGCTACTCTCCAAACACCTTGTCCTGAATCAGAGGGCTCACAAGATACAAGAAAATCACAAGATACAGGAGAATCACATGATACAAGAGAATCACATGATACAAGAGAATCACATGATACAAGAGAATCACAAGGAAAATCACAAGATACAGGAGAATCACAAGGTACAAGAAAATCACAAGATACAGGAGAATCACATGATACAAGAGAATCACAAGATACAAGAGAATCACATGATACAAGAGAATCACATGATACAAGAAAATCACAAGATACAGGAGAATCACATGATACAAGAGAATCACATGATACAAGAAAATCACAAGATACAGGAGAATCACATGATACAAGAGAA
>JAQQZZ010033318.1:0-10658 GCA_030265115.1 Mopalia vespertina | reverse complement strand
ACTACATAATAACGTTGAAGCCTTCCTTATTATGTACTAATAAATGATAACTGAGTTGCTCTGACTATACTACTGACATTTCTGTCTAAACGTGTTGTTCAAGAATGTGTTGACTTTTTATCGGTCTAAAGGAGAAGGCACGTGGTGTTGTAGTGGGTTTTGGTCGTTTTTTAATATACAGGCCTAGTCGCACGGAAGACAAGTCTTGGATCGGTGTAATGACCTGAAATGTCGGATCTAATGACCTGAAAACGTAAAAATAAAAATAAAAATGCCCTCAAAATGGAAAGGACAGCTTAATTTACCTGGAAATACACACATACAGCATTCTTTTTAAACTTATTTTTGTTAGCTTTAAATAAGTCAATTCTTGCTGAAGGTGCCTTTCATAATCGGATGGCACAAAATGTTTTACGCACACGCTCAATTTCGTTAACCTGTCAAATGATGCATTTACTGGCAAATCTTTGTTTTTGATTTTTGCCAGACACTGCCTTAAAAACAGAATCTCTCAGGAAACAGTGAAACGGAATTCCTTTTGCAATAACCAATTTATAAATCTCACATCCAGGTACTACGCGGGCAGGCATAATTCCTGTCAGACATGAGATATTCACGCGTTAAATACTGTAATAGCATACGATATCATGTGGGTCACCTGCACCATGTAGGTCACTTCCGGTTTGTAATATTTTAATTACTGACTAAATGTTTATGAGTTCCTTGATCTGAGTGCTGTTATGTTACTAAAATGGTATTAAAACACGACCAAAACCCACTATAAACCGCGTGTCTTCTCCTTTAAACATTTCAAATTTAAAATAAACGAAAGGGCCACAACAACAGCATTACAGCTACGTACCTGGCGGTAGAATAACTTTCTTTGTACTCGGAGGCTGTGTGGTAGAAGTGACAATCGTAGTGGTGGATTTAGATGTGGTTTGTTTAATGGTTGAGGTAGCTGGGCTCCCTGTCGTTTTATTTGCCGTGGTCGGCATAACAGTGCTCGAAGATGTTGTGGTGGGCCGCATTGTGGTAAGGGGTTTTCTTGTAGTAGTTCTTGGTTCATTGCAGCTCATTATTAATTTCTGCTGCAATTCCGAGGCTTAAACAAAATGTAAAACAAACATAATACAAAAGTCTTACAAAATTAACATAGATGAAAAATAAAACCCGAACTATTTCAGTTCTTTGCACTGTTTACAAATTATTGCTGTATCTAGCTTTAATCTGTGTTTACTCAATGAATTGAATTACTCAATGAATTGGATAACTCAATGAATTGGATAACTCAATTGGATAGCTCAATGAATTGGATAACTCAATGAATTTGATAACAGTAAAATGAATGGATTGGATAACTTAATGGATTAGAAACAGTACAAGCTTAATAGTTCAACTTCACTTATGAGAAGAAATTTTGTCAAAATGCACTTGACGCATTACATTCGTCCGTTTGACATATGCTTTTATTTATAAACATAAAGAAGTTTCAGTTGACCAAATTTGCGAAAGGTAAATAATTCCATAATGAATCCGAAGAACCGTACCTCTATCCTTAGCACATCGTTTGATGTATTTATTCTGGCAAGGAAAGACTTCTTCTACTAGCTTGTACAGCTCCGGATCATAAGACAGGAGTTTAGCTCGTGTGTTCACCGGTCCGTGAATTCCGTCAGGTACGGCAGAATAGGAATTCACCTCGAAATAACTTTGAACAGCTTCGGCCTGCGAGGATGCATCAAAATGTCAATTAAATGTATGGCCATTCATTGGAAAAAGCCACGGAGAAAGGATCAGTGATTGAGCAGTTTAATAACAATAAATCAGGTTTTGGACATTTTGGTTTTACACTGATTTAGGCAATGGACAACTAAATAAAATTAAACCCATCAGGTATTCACACGTTATTATAGCTTTCCCAAAACTGATAAGTCTTAACAAATGTAAGGCCGTTAAACATGCACACATCTTGTATGTCCATTTATGTTTTTAGGTTTTAAAATTGAAGTGAATCGAGAATGTAGACTTTCGGTAACAAGGATGAAATCCATATCTAGCGTTAGCTGCCTTTGCATGGTTCTTATACATTTTGCTACCAGCCTGTTCATGGGAAACCATTGTAAAAAGTACTGGGTATTCAAAATAGCCACTCTAATAGGTTTATTTGAAGGTATACTAGAAAGCACATAAAATATCTTAATTAAAGTATATATTTGAAATAGATGAAGCATGTCCTTGAACCAGCTGTGCAAAGTAGTCCAAGAGCAGCCTTAAATGTACTTAAAGATAACATACATGTACGATAAGACAAGGGATGTACGAGGTCTATACCATGCATTAAATGCAGTATAAGAGTACACCCTTAGAAACAATGGTTCTTTGAGGGTTCTTAAGAAAAAGAGGATGGTTCTATATGGAACCATTGCGACAAAAAAACGGTTCATTGATATAAGAAGAAAGGAAATACTTGGAACAGTTCATGTGAGGGTTCCATACAGAACCATAAAAGGTTCCACCATAGCCATGCCCGAAGAGCCCTAAAGGGTTCCATTAGAGCCATATTTTTCTAAGTGTGTATGGGACTTCTATTTGGATTTGGATTTCTATTTTGACCCCATTGTATATTCCATAGGCGTTTATAGACATGTATAGGAAATATTTTAATCTCGTTGAGAACAATGGAGTATTTCATCGCGATCTATAAGATAACTTACGAAGTATTCGGCTTTGGTGCTCATGGAGTATGTATTGCGCCATTTTCCGGTACGCCGAGCAGAGTTGTACAAATATTCTAGTCTTGTGTGCCAGCCTGGAATGGCGTACTTGGCGCCTAACAGATGTATGCCGTGAGAAAATTCGTGGAGAAAGATATCCTCTTGGCGGTATCGGTCGCCATATTTAAAACAGTTCACATTTTCCTCTGCTCCAGTAGAAACAGGAGCATATTCCGTGGCACCAAGTCCGCGTGCGCGAGCATTCCACCCTGGTCCTAACCACGCGTGCTCAGGAATTTGTGTCGTCTGCTCCGTACTTGCCATGATAGCAACACGTCCTGATAATTTGTAGTAAGAGTTTCGTACCCCTGAATGATCAGCTAGTAAGAAACGAACAACGTAACATGCTCTCTTTAAAGCATCATCTGAAACGATTCTTGAACCTACAACATATAGAACAAAAAAATAATAAATTTTATTACACTTGTAGGAAGACATATTGTTTAAAGGATTACTTTACGTTAGATTTCGGTTTCTTGATGTCCGTTTAATAATTATAAATGTTTATTGTTTATTTGGCTCTAAAACAACCCAATACTCTTGTCGAAGGATTTCTTTGGTCTCAGTACTGTTCATTGTACTTTTTTGTGTTTGCTTTTGCATTTCGTCATTTTACCATATACACATAACAAGTATTTTCGTTTTAATGGAAGCTAGGCTTAAAATAACTGAATAAATTATTAGTACCTAAAACAGGGATTCCATATGCTTCTGTATATTTTTGGTAAAACTGAGACAAACCACGTGGTCCGATGTTCGCAGCACTCCGTAAGGCGTACGGAACTCCCCGAATTCGGTCACAACTGTGTGTGTTTGTGGACGAACCAGGTCTTCGTGACGCAGCTGAAATTTACAGAAATTAATGTCTGTTAAATACCTCTTTGTTAAAAAAAATTTTGAAATCAATATTACAGTAACATTGACAAAATGATTTCTTACTTTATATGCTATTTTTGTGCAATTCACTTTTGGATTTTAAAGATAATTTTCACGCCTGATCGAAGTACTTGTTTTCTCTTAGGCATTTAAAATATACTAATACATGATTTTATTACTTGACTGTTAGCCACACTCATTTTTTAATCATACCTCTTTTTGTCCTCAAATCGCTTTCTGCAACAAAAATAAAGCAGAAAATTAGCATTTAACAAATAAACTTTCTGACTTCAAGCACATGTTTGGATGGAACGATATCTTACTATCCAACTCTCTGAAACTTTACCAAGCAGTTAAGCGGAATGGAAGCCCGTATTGCCACAATTAGTTTGATAGGATAAAGTGCAGCTCCTCTCACTTATCTTATAGCAATATTGTATGCGTGTCTTTAATCACAAATAGGGAAAATCTCCCCAAATTCCTTAAATATTTAATAGGTTTTGTCTTCTCAGAATCGCGCCCTGGTTATCGGAAGCCTGTTTCTAGCATAGTCATATTGTCTTCAGCAAAGGAACTAGATTTAATTTCCATCAAAACAAAACACATTTAATTTATTCTGTCCAGGTGAACTATTGGAATATCCGTCTTATACGTGAAATACCATTAAGTACGGCGTTAAACATCAATCAATCAAAATCGGAATAGTAAATTTAAATGTTTCTCAACGTAATCTTAACTAGCTTACCATCATGTAAATTATAGTATTCCGCTTCTGTCATATTTTCGCCGTTACCATGCCATTTTTCTAGGTCATCCCATTCAAGTGTCAAGGTCAAATCGGTGCCGGGAACATTTCGAACAACCTGAGTCAAATCTGTAATTGTAATGGATATCAGCATACATATGTCACAGTTCTTGAAAATGACAGTAGTATTATTCATATTTAGTGAATAAAACCACAAGCATACAGGGTTAAGTAATAATCTCAACATAGGCAATATATTAATTATAGTTGGTTGGTATTTAGCCCTGTGTTGATTTGGCCATCTTTGAACTACTTTTGTTAGGAAGGTGTTTGAATAATATTTAAGTTAGATCGTTACACCTACTGGCCTTTTAGATCAGACGCCGACAAAACAGTAGTCCCTCCTTTACAGATAATTGGGGAGATATCTTGGACTACATGGCTTAAATCTAGTATTGTCAGTATTTAGTTCATAAAAGAGGTCAGCTGCTCAAAGCTACTTAGCTTTTAGTCACTCAGTGTTAATCAAGGACAGATTAAACTATAGGCCTAGTTACTTTGCGACGGTAGATGTACGAAATCAAACCTGTACTTTATCTTTTGTGTAACCTGGGATTACAATATACATTGTAATCCTAGGTGTAACCTAGCACTAAGCAATTCTGTAGAGAATTATAAATACGAGACCTAACGGACAAAGCATTCACGGTCTATCTTGTTTAATTTGACTGAAAATTTCCCCGTACAGAAGGCTTGTTCATTTGACGGACATCTTCGCCGAACAGAAGGTTTTGTTCATTTGACTGAAGACCTATGCTATACAGATGGCTTTTACATTTAAACTGACACCTTCGCCAAACAGAAGGCTTGTTCGTTTAACTGACACCTTCGCCGAACAGAAGGCTTGTTCAATTGACTGACGCCTTCGCCGTACAGAAGGCTTGCTCATTTGACTGACGCCTTCGCCGTACAGAAGGCTTGTTCATTTGACTGAAGCCTTCGCCGTACAGAAGGCTTGTTCATTTGACTGAAGCCTTCGCCGTACAGAAGGCTTGTTCATTTGACTGAAGACTTCGCCGTACAGAAGGCTTGTTCATTTGACCGACACCTTCGCCGTACAGAATGTTTGTTCATTTGACTGACACCTTCGCCGTACAGAAGGCTTGTTCATTTGACTGACGCCTTCGCCGTACAGAAGGCTTGTTCATTTGACTGAAGCTTTCGCCGTACAGAAGGCTTGTTCATTTGCAGACACCTTCGTCGTACACAAGGCTTGTTCATTTGACGGACACCTTCGACGTACAGAATGTTTGTTCATTTGCACACACCTTCGTCGTACAGAAGGCTTGTTTATTTCACGTTTACCGTACAGAAGGCTTGTAGATAATAAGCTTCATTTTAAATTAAAGTTACAACTCCGGCGAAAGATTAGGATTTCATTTTAACCCAACGTTTCTGTTTATCGGTCAAACTATCATCAGGAGTAAATTTAACTAGAGACATAGGCATATATATTTCATGGTTTGTGACAAGATGCTATTTTTCCTGGAATTAAATCGTTAGCAACTGTTTTAACATAAAGGCATTAATTTTGGGGGCGGGTATCGGGGCGAGGAGACATCGAATTCGATGCAGGTACACTTTTAGTGTGGGTGTGTGTCTGTGTGTGTGTGGGGGGGGGGGGGGGGGGGGATTTATTTCGATGCAGGTGAAAATTAACTTCGGCGCAAGAGTAAAATAACTCCAGGCTGGGTGAAAATTACTTTCTGGACAAGTAGTTATGGAGTTCTGGACTGGTGCAAATTATCTTCGGGGCTGGTTGATATCGATTTGTGGTGTGTAGATATAAATATTGGAAGACAAGAATTTACAAAATAAAAGCGTGCCTCACATGATCTGCCGCTTTTAGTAATATACCATGTCTTCATTTAATGTATAGATATACTAAAAAGTTATAGTTTTCGTCTTGTGGATTAAGATCGTAAATTAGTTCAATCCACTTTAGTGCATGGAGAAACTTACAAAGGAAACGACTCAAGTAGGTTTAAGTAAGGTTTTACTCTACTAGGTTTAAGAATACCAATCGTATAATGTATTTAACAGCAATATATTTCGGCTGTTCCTATGTCTACATATATTAAAACTTAAGTAACAAATATTATACACAATCATAATAATGCCAAGTTCCAGATTGTAAAATATTTTTAAATGAATTCTTTAAATTGATACATATGCTTAACAAGACAAATCACAAACAGAAACATTTGAAACAAACGTACCTGCATCAGAAAGAGCCAACAATCCTAAATACACAACTATTGCTAAAACTCCTTTCCAGTGCGACATATTCCGGCCTGTATTAACCTCTTAGATAAGCCTGTCTGACTGTGGCCCAATCCGTGACAGTCACTGGCTTTATAAAGGTTTCAGTTAACCGCGAGGAACGAGTGTGGATTCACATACATCCTAACAACTTTAATCAACGTAACGGAAATAAGTGGGAACATATACGGGCCACTTATTATTTCCCACATCTATCAATTGACCCGGCTTATTTATTCAGTTGCCCCTCATATCGAACCATAAATTAGTAGGAATAAATTATGTCATTGGAAGATTAAAGGAAATATCCCAAAGTCCGTTTTTTTCGATGTCAAAGTGCCATTTGAATAAACTCAAAACTCGCCCCGAAGTTTGTTTAAAGGTTTATCTATATTTACTTATGTCAAGTGAAAAGATACCTATATAAAGTATGGGTTGAAGTTAAGTCATATATTCATCAGGGAACCAAACACGATGAGTACTTGTTAGTAAACTGGGAAATGAGCCAAACAGGTTTTATTTATAGGCTAGAATATAAGACAAGGATATGCTGAAAAACATCATGTATACGTCAAATAGTTTCCGCTGAAAATTCCAAGGCAGGCACAATAACTTATTTATTGTTATAGAAGGTATTTTAGGAATCTATCCAATGGAAGACAGTATTATTTAATTAAACTGTATATGTGTATAAAATATGCTCATTTATTTGCTCTTATTTGTAGAATTTCCTGTGTTTTTTCATAACAGTTCGAGTCAGGAGAGTTTTCAGGCTATGACAAAACCTGTATCAGAGAGAAACGAAACTATGATTTTGTATTTGTTCGTTTTGACTTGTAGTTTATCAGTAACCGTGGGTTAAAATGAATTCAGTATGTAAGTCGTTACTGCAGCTGACTATGTTTACCTCACCAGTGGTAGTCACAGTAGTAGAGAAGCAATATATAAAACACAATTACTAATTTATAAAAGATTGAATTGAGAACTAGATATTCATTCCAATAGAAATAGTTTTTAAGTTTAATATTGAACCTAATGTTTAAATTTTTTTGTAAAGGTATATAAGTATTGACGAACACCAGTGCCAGAAAAACTGTCACAGAAGAATCCGGACAGAAGATAAACTCTAAAGTGTTTTATTTGTTTAAATAAGAGACGTAGAGTGTGTTTGGCAGTATACAGAGCTTATTAGGTACATTGTGTGCGAAAATCCTGATCTTTTGTGAAATCTTACCACCTGTTACGCCCAGTTGACATAGAACTAGGTGAAACAGTACAAACTGTGCCCAAGAAACAGTAGAAATTCATACAGCTGAAGACATGTTTGTAGCGAATCCACTTGTCGAGGACTCCAGTCTGTATACTATAAAGCGCTGGCTAGTCAGAATTGAAAAAAAAAATGCGAGTAGTAAGGGTTGGGACGAAATGGGTCGAATTTAACATCAGCGGGTACCTACATCGTCCCTGATACAGGTCTTACTGATCCATTCCCGTCATCATCTTCATGACTTTTGGGGGTATATAAATGCCAACACAGCCTATTGCCTCTTTACCCATCCCACATGCGGGAAAACGTTTGCAGAAAAATATTAAGTCTGTTGCTCGTTGTCCTTTTGGAACTCACCTAGGGCTCTGGTACAGTTGCTACCCAAGTGCTCCAGCAGGGCCGTATTTACCTACTTGTAGGCCTACACCAAACTCATCAGTGGACCCCCAAATTTATAGAAATGTTTGCATGTTTTAGTGTCCAATATCCCCAGATATTCGTGGGTCATAGGCCAATGGACAACCAGATATTCGTGGGTCATAGGTCAATGGACAACCAGATATCCGTGGGTCATAGGCCAATGGACAACCAGATATCCGTGGGTCATAGGTCAATGGACAACCAGATATCCGTGGGTCAAAGGCCAATGGACAACCATGCCTATTGGTAAATCCGGCCCTGTGCTTGAGACTATAAATATATAGTTTTTACTTAACTTTACTGAAAAATAAACCCAAATTAAAAGCTTTGGGACTTAATAATAATAGATCGTTATATTCGCTTACCAGGTAAACATGGCGGCATTAAATCTCAGGTTGTAATTTTAACAATTCCCGACACACACTTATGTTTGGTCATTTTTGCCTCAATTGTCATTGTAATTTTTTAAACAATGGCACAGACAAATGCTCCTGTTGTCATGGTAACTCCACACAGCTTTATTCTGGTAAAGACTAAACATTCAATATTTTACATACAAACTAATATATATTCTGACACAGCCATGTACAATTATATCCGAACAATATTCATTCGTAAATTTCGATAATAAAAAGTAGAATTATTTAAGAGCTTTACTTATGGCTCACTATAGTGCTCTGTGATACATTAATTTCCGGGACAGCAGATATATGACCAACAATGAACAGTTTATAGGACAAGTCTACTGTTGTCCAGTCATACGTTTACTGTAACTCATAAAGCTAAAACGGTCAAAGGTCCAAATATCATAACATCCTTTGATACGTTTAGTCTTCCATATGACTAACACCTAAGATACATAGGGAGGCTTTTCACAGTGGACCGTGGTACAACCGTTACAGGAAACAAATTTCTCATACCGTGAAACATTTCCGTCATACAATACGTAAAGGATATATGTGTGTCAATTTTGGAGTAGCTGGAAGTGACTTGTTACTGTGTTAAATGTTTCTGATGAAGATTAAAAATAAACTCATAACAGACAAGCAAAGAATAAACAGTGTTTTTTCTCTTTTGAATGATGCATGCACATTCACTTTTTCATTAATAAAAGTGCATGATTATGAAAATCAGGTATTTGGTTTAATACAGTAGGCCTACTTGTTAAGGAACGCCTTCGCTCTGCATTGACGACTAGTAAGGACTTTGTACAAATTGAAAAGTGTTTTTTAATTAATTATATATAGGTGCATCATGAAAATTTCATTCCATTGTAAACAAATACATTTAAGTGCATTTTGTTTTTAAACTTTTAAATTTTGGTCAACCAATGAATCAGCCAGTCGGCCGATGTGGCAGGTCGGTCGTTCGATGAATCAACCAGTCGGCCGATGTGGCAGGTCGGTCGTTCGATGAATCAACCAGTCGGCCGATGTGGCAGGTCGGTCGGTCGGTCGGTCAATGAATCAACCAGCCGGCCGATGTGGCAGGTCGGTCGGTCGGTCAATGAATCAACCAGTCGGCCGATGTAGCAGTCGGTCGGTCGGTCGTCAATGAATCAATCAGCCGGCAGATGTGGCAGGTCGGTCTATCGGTCGGTCAATGAATCAACCAGTCGGCCGATGTGGCAGGTCGGTCGTTCGATGAATCAACCGAATAATGCCATTATGGTCTGAAGTTGTATTGGTACACACAATCCTTGAAATATAGAAAAGCTGTTAATGTATTAATATATTAGGACTACCACCGAGGAGTTTAACATAGTAAAGCATAGTTTACAACTCGAAAGAAAGATAACGAATTTATTACAATAGGACTGGCAGGCAACTCTCTGGTAGTTATGAAAATTACCAAAATAACCTTTATTGTAGAGTATGGTGACAAATAAAAAAAAATGGAAAATTCATGTTGACTATATATTCGGTTATTTAAACCATCTTCAATAGTGTTATTACAGAGAACAAACATATTATTTATAACAGAGGATATGTAAATTAGCGCACATAAGTAAATAGTCTATTGGTTAATAATAAGAAACTATCTTCCTCATGTGGCCATCGTTCTAGTTAAAGCGATTCTCCGGGCTGCAATAACCCCTATATCCCTTGAAAGGTTAATATTAAACATACTTAAATATGATATCGACTTATCTTCATCTTATGAAATCACTTGACGGTTACGAGTATATACCTACCTACGATCACTGGTAGCTGACATTTTGGGCGTGGCAACCCTATTCATGACGTCACGC
>JAQQZZ010033296.1:0-10658 GCA_030265115.1 Mopalia vespertina | reverse complement strand
AGAGAGATGTTTAGAGTATAGCGAGTGAGTTGCAGTACCGACCAAACCCGCCACGCCCCACGGGCAAAACAGATAGACGTTTAGAGTGTAGTGAGTTAGTTGCAGTATCGACCAAATCCGCCACGCCCACTGGTAAAACAGATAGATGTTTAGAGTGTAGTGAGTTAGGTGCAGTATCGACCAAACCCGCCACGCCCACTGGTAAAACAGAGAGATGTTTAGAGTATAGCGAGTGAGTTGCAGTACCGACTAAACCCGCCACGCCCCACGGGCAAAACAGATAGATGTTTAGAGTGTAGTGAGTTAGGTGCAGTATCGATCAAACCCGCCACGCCCACTGGTAAAACAGAGAGATGTTTAGAGTATAGCGAGTGAGTTGCAGTACCGACCAAACCCGCCACGCCCCACGGGCAAAACAGATAGATGTTTAGAGTGTAGTGAGTTAGGTGCTGTATCGACCAAACCCGCCACGCCCACTGGTAAAAGAGAGAGATGTTTAGAGTATAGCGAGTGAGTTGCAGTATCGACCAAACCCACCACGGCCACTGGTAAAACAGATAGATGTTTAGAGTCTAGCGAGTGAGTTGCAGTATCGACCAAACCCGCCACGCCCCACTGATAAAACAAAGATGTTTACAATGTTAGGTATATTATCGATCAAACCCCGAATTATCGGCATCATCTGCCACGCCCCACTAATAAAACTGTTAACATGATAACATTGCAACAACACAAATCAAACAAACTTCAAGGTAGAGGAATCCAGGTGAAAGGTCACGGATGCTAGCCTCCCCATCGCTAATAAAACAAGCATCTACAACTAAAATAAGAAGATTGAAGTAGGCTTAAGCTGAAAGGGTTTCAGATGAATATTATTTAGGAGGAAACTCCTGTCAAAACGTCGCTTCCATATTAAAGGATGGTGTTAAGCCGTAAATTGTCATTGTGTTACCTGTAAGAAAGTGGTCTCCCATAATAAACTCAGACAATGTTTATGATCAGTTTATGAATGAGACAAACCCGTATGTACACTGGTGTTTTACAGCTCACCTTGATGACGTCAGTCAAGTCTTTTCTTCTAGCCCAAATCATCAACAAAGCGTAAATGCACAACAAGACAAATACCACCGCAAAAACAGAGACGTTATTCTTCAGGTCGATTTCCATAAAAACCGTTGAGAAATCCACAGTGTTCATAGGAAAGTAAAATGTGGAAGCCAGGGTGAATATTGAACTGAGTGGAAGATCACAGGTACACGAAGTGCTTGATATGTCGGAGGTGTTATCCAACTGTAGAAAATAAAGGAACACTAAAAGTCACGAATACATAAACTGTCATGTAAGTTTACCTGTTTGCTTTGTTGTTGCCACAATTGGCAATGGACTCACAGTAACAATAATTAAATGGAATAACACGCTTGAACAAGAAATTAAATTAACTCTGCAAAGGCTGACAAACTTAGATAAAATATATTAGAAGCAAGTCATGTAACTCCATTCTTAGAAGTTACCGAATTTATATTACGGACGGTCTATCTTCAAGTCGCTTTAATCGGGCTTTTGTTTCTAGATTCGTTTATTTTGGTTGTGTTGACTTAAACGTTTTCATACATTTTACTCTCATGTCATATAAATAATATAGACAAAGGGCAAGGTAACAGAGTCGAGCGCAGCAAGATGTTGGTATTTTATTTTGACTAACTTGACATGGGTCTATGTCCCAGGAAGGCTTCTTGGCAGACCAGAGAGGGCATCCAGCAGCCCACACTTCGAACTCGTACTCTGCTTCTTTCGCAGCCTGAAACTCAGCGGTTAGCTCTGGAAGGAGCTTAAGACCTCTCGTCAGATTATCTGCTTCCGATTTAAGAACTGCTTCGTCTGGTAGAAAATTTACACGTAGAAATGTTAACACAGGAAGACATTACATTCCCCGTATACATAAAATGAAATATGAATTGATTCACACCACTGGCACTATTGAAGCTTGTGTTTAATCGTTGTTGTTGTAGATCTAATTGATGATTTGAACCCGATGGAAACCCTGTCTTTTGAATGTTAACCAAGCTAACGACCCCAGTCGAAGTTTCTGTTTGCATTTATAAAATACAAGTATCTCCTGTTTTTAGCCATAATTTTGAAACATATAATTGATGTTATATGCTTATGCTTTACTAGTGCTCCGGTGCGGATAGAGATTGTCAATATTGGAACCATTGCGGTTCATACTATTCCAGAGAGCAATGGCGGTAGCGTGTTACCCATTTTAGCGGAGATGGGGTAGTCTTAGCTTGGCCGTAGCGAGCCACAAAAGCATATCACTGAACACAGACCAATCACAAATATATCCCCAAAAAACAATTCGTTGATAATTACACAATAATAAGTACTATTAAGCATTAAAGTTATATACCTTGTGAAGTATATACTAATACTCACTCATTTTCCTCGGTTTTAACGCAATGAAGACAGTTCCGTGTTTATGTAAACTACCTGCTGGGCACACCACAGTCTGCGCTTTACCTCCAATGAATTGGACACTCGATTGAAAGTCAAATTTTTCAGAAGTTGGAAATTCGCCAGATCGGAAAAATACGTCGTACTCAAGTTTTGGTAGAGAAGGTTTCAATGCAACCATGATGCTGTCTTTGGTAGATGTGATCTCCATGCGATGATAGAGCATCTGGTCCCTGTCCAGTGCGATGTACACCGGTTGCACCGTCAGGTTTCTGCCCGTATGGTTTCCGTTTGGAAGCGATACAGAGACTGTTATACTAGTGATATTTATTGATGTATCTACGGACTCGGGTTCAGATATATTAACAAATACAGCAGGTGTTGTGATTCGACCGCCAGTTCCTTCTTCATCCCAGGTCAAAGGGTTTTTGGAATAAACCACTGTCTTCAACGACAAAAAATAATAAAACAAAAATATACTACAATATGTTGCAATTCATTTGAAATTACATCAAATTGATTCGGATTATAAACCGTTGCTAATTTATATGCGGAACCGGTGCGTGTGAGTTGCCAGAGTGGTCAAACATACACCCAGACATTTGACTCTGATCTCAGCATAATGAATCTAGCCTGAGTACCACTTGGAAAGCTTAAAAAAACACAGCTAATGTGCAAACAGCAACTGATATCTATCACTTAACTCTAGAATGTTTACCTTCAGAGAGACCACTTTAGACAAGTTTTCCTTTTCTGCTACCACACCTGGCTTCATGCCCAATTTTAAGGTGACATTTTCGCGGTCAATGCCAGTGTTTAATATTTCAGAGATAGGTTTTCTTTCAACGCTTGCTAAAATGTTATCTGATTTAAACATCTTTGTGTTTTGACCATCAACCATAAACAGTGCTGCGGAGTCTAAAACACTATCAATAGCTCGCTGGAGAGCCGGGATATTCTGTTTGGCAAGCTCCTCTTTCTGCCGCTCATAGTATTGTTCTTGTAGTTTGGATCGTGTTCTAAGAAATGCTCTTTCTCCATCATGTAGATCAGCACCCTCCAGCCGATGGTCGTCGTGACGCTCTGAGTATTTCCGACTCAACTCTATGTCTTTCACTGACTGCTCAAATGTTACGGGCTCTGTGGAGGGTTTCTCTGACGGAATCAAAGATTCAATTGTCCTGTCAATGAGGCCTTCTACAGCTGGAATACAATTGAAACCAGCAAGTATAAGAATACCACCAATGATTGATTGATGTATCGATCGATTGATTGATCGATTTATTGATTGATTGGTTGATTTTCACGCCATGCTTAACGGCATTTCACTTATATGGCGGCGAGGTAAAAGTGATAAGTCATTTATCGTTGAAATGTTTCGGTTTACGCTGTTGGAAAATCCATGTTCCTCAAGAACTAAGTTCCGACAGCATCAGCGGCTATAAACATGATATCATTAACTCATGCGTGAGGGCTTATTTAAGTATTCTTTTTTACGTTTGAATTCCTATAGTAAGCGCCTATGTTGTGTTCATCCATAAAAGGTTTCTATTTAACTTACATTCCAGAACGTCATTGACTTGCGTGTCGCTCATATCAACTGTCACCAAATCGCTCAGACGTTCCCCAAGGTTCTGCGCTGTGTCTGCTACAGCTTGCTACAGATATGAATATGACGATCAGTTTAAAATTATAATTTGCACTGTGTCAAACCGCCGTACTAAAAAAGCATAGCTACAATAATAGGTAAATTGAATGCCTTGACTCTCTAACCAACCATTCTAACAAATACATGATGAGGAACTTCTAATGTTATCTCAAAACGCGGGCACTCCCTACAATGAGCTATATCTTGTCGATTGCATGGGACGACACTCCGCAGAAACAAATCTAGAATTACCTTTGTATTCATTTAACGATTTGTGACTTATTGTTCAGCACTTTAGAATAAACTATTAAGAATACTAAAGATAGAAATGACAAAGTACACTCACCAGAGCTTCCGTGTTCACCTTGCCAGGTTCGACCAACAGAGATGTAACACTAGAAGACACCATATACACTGTGTCTACAGACGCGATGTTAGAACTGTTCACACTATACCATACCTCTTTGATATATCGGTTGTTTGCCTTTGAAAAAGAAGCTCACATTAAATGTTTACTAAATTGGTTGAACCTTTAGATATCATCTTGATTCATGTTATGTTCGTGACACTTTCTAGATACATAATGTCTGTCTGTTCTTAGATGTTGCTTCACAGTTGGTTGTAAATTCAACAATCCTGTACTTGGACTTTTTATCTTGTTCAGTGTCCAATCAGGCTACAGATTAGTGATGTCGAACTTTGTTTTTATCAGTTATACTTTTTTTTATAAGTGTATCTTCTTGCTGCTTTTTAATTAGCCAAAGTGTTTATCTTGGCCATTTAACTTACTTCAATAAGTTTATTCTTGTCAGGACTTTTCGCCGATGTGTCGTAATTTTGCCACAAGTCACTCCATGTTTTGGCTGCCCCGTTATCAGTAACATCTGGTGCTTTCAGCCATTCATCTGACGATACGCCTGCGCCGGAGGAATTAGAAGCTTCCTGTGAATCAGATGACTATCAGGACATGTCTTATTATACCAATATATGACAAATCTCAACAGATGTTTCCGTTTGACAGTTATTTATATTTAACCGTATAAATAATATTAGCGAACTAGTTATGTGTTATTAGATATAAAATCATGACCATTATTTCTAATCGTAAAACATCGTCCATTCAAAATCGACATGATTGTTTTTCCAAATCTGCCCCGGGTAAACTTACTAAAGTTTCATGCGTGTGATATCTAAACTTAACTTTGACGAAAAGAGAAAATGAAGAAATAATGGAGTTTGATATAGATTATGGACTCACCATACTAGTTAGGGTAGAGCTGGCAGATTCAACAGTTCGCATAACACTGTGTATATTTCCTGAAGTTTGAACTGTCTTGATTGCTTCATCAAAATCACGGAGAATCTCGTCTACTGCTAGGCTAATGTTCATAGCATCTTTTCGTAGCGATGGAGGTAATACCTGTGTAATTGTATTAAAACGTTATTTTTTAACTTAGCATTTTAGATTGAATAATCGATATATAATTGTTTGATTGATCGATCGATCCGTTGTTTGTCCAGCCAGTCAGTCAGCCAGTCACTGTCCTTGTCCAAGGTATTTGATTAATATAATGGTGGCGTACACCAGTGGGTCATAGTCACACTGTTAAACACACAACTTAACTAAATTCTTTATTCTTATTCTATTTTTTTTTGTGTGAGTGTGTGTGTGGGGGAGGGGGGGAGTATGTTCCTCTTGCGTCTGTAAAGGGTCCGACACGCTTGCGTGGCTTGCGTAAGGCCAATAAAGGTGAAATAATCGTACAATTCTGCTTTCTTAGATCACAAATAACTTGAAACATGTTGTTTTTTAAATTCATTCTCTGCAAAGTAATAAAGGACATCTATATCTGTATTTGATATGAACTCATACCCGTCCAGTTAAGTTGAGCTCCGCCATTCCGTTGTTGAGATCATAGACTCGTACATTGACCGTAACTTTATAATCATCTGACTCATCTCCCAGGTTGAAAACTTGTTGCGTCGTCATTCGGCTTCCTGTCAACAAATATTCCAATGAACAAATCACACTGTCAGTCGAATATGTCTTCATGAGTATATTTACTGATGAAGTGATGAGTATATGTAGGTACAGGCTAACTACTGATATATGTTTGATAAACTGTCTAAGTAGCACGTTAGAGGTATACAAAAAAACAATTTAAACCCGTTTTTGGTAAATTTGGAAAAGGGCTACAGTACACATTACTCATTGACTTTTGCTGTTTTTACTTTTTCCTGTATTTCCTTCGCTGCCAATTTTATTTTGCATATTTTTAGAATTCGCGTCGCAACAGTCATACTCAATACAAGTTACCAATGATAAATAGGCGCTGTACAAAATTGAACTGATTTATCGGAATAACCACCTCACAACTTTGCAACCTTGCTGCTTTAAATGTGTATTTAACTGTAATAATCAAAGCAATGTCCAATCTATCACTATACGGTCAACATTTTTAAGACAAGGTGAGCTTCAATTTAAATACGTTTGTTTTGATTAATTAAGTCAATATCAATGGTTCTCTGTATTTGTTGAACCCAAATAAGACGAATTCAAGTTGGCTGTTAAAGTGCAAGAAATATGTTTTGTTCAATTTATTCAGTTATGTCATGTCATGTATTTTGTTACATATTTCGATCTGATATCCAAATTGAAAAATACTAAATACTAAAGCTAACCTGATTTACACATTTGAATCAATAAATTGTTTATATTGTCAAATAAATAGCCTGACCTCCAGCATACAGTAGACTGTCCCTGGAACTTGCTTTGAGGATGAACCGGTAGGACAGGTGTTCGCTGCTGTCCAAATGCGACCTCACCTGCCGATTACCCTCATCCACCCAGTTCTCACAAATCACTTGAAAACGGTCGTATACAGCGTACCCTTAAACAATCATTAATATTAACGATCAATATTGAATATAATATTGATTGTCGATTTATTTAGATTATACGAATTGCGATCAAACTAAAGGTGGTCAACATCTGACAAAATGGAGAATGGGTTGTTTTTCAGGAAATAAATTGGAAAATAACAGTAGGAGACCGATGCTTTGAAGACAATGAAATGAGGGGAGGTAATGAATGTAATAAAGTAGAGAAGGAGAAAGGGATGTGTTCGGAAAGTAATAAAGATGTAAATGAGGATCTTTACAAAAATTAAAGTGGGGTGTTCGAAGTGTGGAAAGAAGATTTTTTTTTTGGAAGTAAATCTTGATGGAACAGTTCTGATGTCACAAGAAGTTCTGTCATCAACATCGTTATCCTTAGAACCTTTTGTGGGGGTTTTCGTTGCAGACTTGTGATTAAAGTGATTAAGGACAGGCTAACATGAAGTTAGCATTAGATTCGAATCCACAATCCCCAATAGCGAATCCAGTGCAAACTCAATCTGCCAAACGAATTGACTTTACTTAGCAGCCGCATTTGCTTCGGAATCATGCTCGGTCAATGACTGAACAACGCCGATCGGTAAGTAGATTGGCGTTTGGTAGGTTACGAGTTAACTGTTCCTCGCTTAACATGTAACATTGGTAAGCGAGGTGGCGTAGAGATACCACATACTCTTCACCAGAACATGAAAGTAACATGTACTGACAACAGTATTTTTGGCCCAAAGAACAGAAAGGTTTTGTTATGACTTACCCTCTGAAGGATTAAGTATACATGATCCATTATAAGGGGCATAATTGACCAACACATCTTGACGTAGAAATACCGTTACACTCGTTGGTAATTTATACGACAATTCAAGTTGGTAGGACTTCCCAGGTAATAAACTGTATGGTTTAATAGACATTGTCGATATCCGGGTCCCTAGTATATATAAAATAAGATAACAGGTCATTCTAGTGCAAGCGAGGAATATTATTTGAGTGTAGTCCCTCGGCATTTTTTATCTTACGTTACTAAATAATATATCGATTACAGCTATGTGGACTTTTTTATCATTAATAATTGAACATTAAGCATTTTATTTGAAATATGCTGATGTCTGGCTCACCAAAAGGCTAAGAATGGCCATCAGGATAAGTCGGTCTGACATGTACAAGAAGCCAAATGTTTCTGGTATCATCTTAGATATTACGTTCTCTTTAATTATTTACCTGTATCAGTTAAGTCGGTAAATGTGGTCATTTTCTTCTTAGTTTGATTGTCTACATTAAAAAGGCTCCATTCATATTTTAAGAGTTGACGTTCTACAGGAGTACAAGTAAGACATTCACTTTCCCAATTGTAGGAGAATTCAGCGTTCATCTTGTCCAGACAGTTTACCTTACACCTGGTCAAACAGATAGAGATCACCTTTACAAACACAATTACAGTGACAATAATAATTGTGAATCTGGTTCAAATAAACTGTCTGGAAATTAAATAACATGATACTATGTTCGCAGAACATTACCTAGTGTGCCACAACTAGTCATTTAATGCACCAGACTTACTTCCGATAGAGCATATTATGACGGACTGTTTTTGTTTCTATGCCCGTTTAAATGGTTATTTATTAATTTATCTGCAACCAAAGATAATGACATAAACAATCCACCATACAGCTGCCTTTTTATGGCTCAAATAATAGCAAACCAAACTATAATGTTTCAAATAATACATGTAGCATACCAAACTCCCACAAACTATTATGGTTAAAACAATAGCATACCAAACTCCCACTAACTATTATGGTTAAAATAATAGCATACCAAACTCCGACTAACTATTATGGTCAAAATAATAGGATACCAAACACCCACAAACTATTATGGCTAAAAAAATAGCATACCAAACACCCACAAACTATTATGTCTCAAATAATAGCATACCAAACTCCCACAAACTATTATGTCTCAAATAATAGCATACCAAACACCCACAAACTATTATGGCTAAACAAATAGCATACCAAACACCCACAAACTATTATGGCTCAAATAATAGCATACCAAACTTCCACAAACTATTATGTCTCAAATAATAGCATACCAAACTCCCACAAACTATTATGGCTCAAATAATAGCATACAAAACTTCCACAAACTATTATGGATCAAATTATAGCATATTAAAACTCCCACAAACTATAAAAACGCCAGTAACTCTTTTCTTTACCAGCTAAAAAAACCTTGTGATTGGATAGATGGACGAGTAAGATTTGTTCCTAAAGAAAACAATTTAAGTTTAACTCGGGTGGGAATCCATTAGGATTGTTTGCTTGGCTGTTTATGTGTAATTCATACAGCACACCATTACACGTTGCGCATATTACATAAATATTACGTTTCAAACACCAAATAAAAAAAACTTAAAAATATTTTTTTTTTAAAAATGTTATTTTTTTATCTTTCTATTTATACATTTATATTTATTTATATTTATATATTTATTTATTTAATTATTTAATTTATTTATTTATTTATTTATTTTATTTTATTTATTTTGTATAGTTCATGTTTGTTAGTTGGAGTAAAATTTTTAAGTCTTGAATATCATATGCTCTGGTGTGCTATACATATATACATATACACATAGCAAACACCAGCTAAGCAAATAATCTTATTTTATTCCCTCAAGCTTACAATTCTTACTATTGCGTGTAACAACAAATCGCACATGCTAATCTATCCAATTTTACCTGTTAATAATAAGGTTCACAGTTGTGATTGGTCAGTTGATTTTAAACATTTCACCACAAAGGGTTAATACAACTTAATAACGTAGTCCATGTAAATTTATTCTATCTTATTAAAATGTTATGACTTCTCATTTTTTAAATGATAAAGCCCCAATTAAAATGTTCTGGTTGTAAAGATCAATACATAGGGAGAACTATGAAGTGCTTAACGCGGGGGTTATGCATTGCTCATACGTGACCAATGGAATTTGCAACCATATGTATACTTGTGGAAACTTTCAACATGTATGTAATGTACTAATGGCACCTACAGCAAGTAATGAATGCCATAGAAAATGTCCTCCTCTCAAACAGATTGTAGCTGACAATATGTGATCATTGATATTACCCACAGCTGTGTTTCCAAACTGATACCATTAAGCCACTTAACAGTTGAACGTTCCAGGTGCGATTTGTAATACACGCTATTTATTAAATAAATGTGTTTAAAAAATCTTAAATGTTTTGTCATACTAGCCTATATATTACCATATGCGTATATGATTAGCTTAATTTCAGATAATATAAAGGTTTCTTGTTTCTTGTTAAATATACTCCTCATGATGGTTTGATCAATAAACCGAAACGTCGAAACAACATAAATACAGTATCTGTCTTCCAAGATATTTCTATGCTTTAGATGTACCTGTGCGGAATATACGTTATACCATACCAGTTACAAGTAAACTGCAATGAAAAACTGTCTTTTGCCTGACAAAACTCACTTCAGATTTTGATAGATTTAATTGTAAGATCTGTTCTTTCTTGAAATAAACAGAATTATAACCGGTCGGAATAGGCAATAGAGAGGTTCCGCAACAGGCAGGATATGCTGACTGGATGGATACGTATCCGTAAGTGTAAGCGTATGTGACCGG
>JAQQZZ010033285.1:0-10658 GCA_030265115.1 Mopalia vespertina | reverse complement strand
GCAAGTGGCACTTGCTCATTTGTACTGGAAGCGGAAGGTTTGGGTGTTAAAGGGGAATTCATCGCAGGCCTTCTGTCCTGAAGGGCTCCTTACCCGGGTGTATCATATATGATACGACGGGCACTAGAGGGTTAAAAACTTATTTTATGCATTCAGAAAATTTGTTGTGAACGTTTAATGTTTAGGTTCATTGAGGTCATTATTTTCTTGTTACCTATTATGTCACTTCACAGGGCTTCCACAAAAAATGCTGTGTGTTCATGTTATCAATTGATGTATGGCCTTGTAAGATTGAATATTGTTTTATTTTTTATAAAATATGTCAATTTGTCCTCAGAGGTATATAGATATTTGAAAAAAAGTGATTTTTTTCATTTAGAAACAAGAAAAACCGAAGTATGTGTTATGTCTGGCATTTGCTGATAATGGAGATGTGATCACAGGGGATTCAAATGGAAGCATCTTCGTGTGGGGAAAAGGTACTACAACTTTCTTACATTCCACATGATCTGAATAACTGTTATGAAAAATGTCTACCCCATGCATACTTTGCCTTGTGGCATTGTTTTTATATGCCACAAACTAATATGGCCATATTTTTACTAAGCTGTTAAAATCCTAATTTTTTTCAAACTGAATGAAAACAGGAATTTTCATTTTAAATATTTAAAGCTCAAATTAAAAATCATCTTTTGTTATTTAAATTTTTCCTACCCTACATATATATAACAAACAAAAAAACCCCAAAATTCAAATTTTGCTACTATCATAGCGATTCTTGTGAAACTTTACAAACATTGCTGCAATACTCTGACATCTCCTTTGCAGGTGGAAATAGAATAACTCAGGCAGTTAATGGTGCTCATGAAGGCGGAGTATTCTCCCTCTGTGCCATGAAAGATGGAACTCTTCTCTCTGGAGGTGGAAAAGACAGAAAAATAGTATTATGGGATGCACAGTTTAAAAGAGCTGGCATAGAAACATTGGTACTTGCATGTTATTTATTTTTACTGCTGGAGCAAGAAATGTCACAGATTATTGGCCAAAAAAAATAAGTTAACGTCATAAAATAAATAAATAGCGAATCCTTTCTATTTTCTAATCAATCCATGAAATACCCTTGAGTACATAGGGCCGAGGTTATAAAAACTTGAGATCATGCTCCCCTGAGATGTGCTCCTATTCGGTGGTTATAAATTGTTTTAAGCCTGTACTCAGCACAAAATAAATGCACCTTCCAACTCTTGAGCACGTTGTTGTGGAACTCTTCTGTCAATGAAAGTAAAAATGCGCAATGCTGACTTTGTCGGCTGCTTCGAGGCGATTTTGCTTGTCACTGATAAAATGTTTTGACCATTATAAACGTCTAATTTTCAAAATAGAATTGAAAAATGTAGGTTAAATTTGTAGCCATCTTATTATTAAACTAACTCTGCAGTCCCATTTAGTACGGTCTTGAGCATGGTCCGAAGCTTGCTTAGGATTCGTGCTCAGCTGCGCACAGAAAGCGTTCTCAATTATTTTATAACCTCGGTTTTCAAACACAGACTCCGGTGTCGACTCGGGTGAGGGCAAAATATCATCTTGAGAATACTCAAGGAGTTTTATAACCTCTGTATTCTGTTTGATGTGCATTGTATTTGTTGTAAAAATGGTGCAGCCTATCATACATGTAGTTTATTGAATCATGAATCTGTAACATGATTTTTCTCTTTCTTTTTAAGATCCCAGAGCAGTTCGGTCCAGTTCGCACTATTAGTCAAGGTCATGGGAACCTGATTTTGGTTGGAACCACTCGGAACTGTATCCTGCAGGGAAGTGTAGATCTGGAATTACAGCCAATTGTACAGGTAAGCTACTGGAAAAAAAAAGTAAAACAAATTAAATTGAAATGAAAGCTATAATTTAAAGATGTCCAACATTAATATGCTATTGAGGCATGATCTGTCTCTATAATCACAAGTCCACATTGCGATCATCTGGGGGAACTATCTATGATAAAAGAATTAATTATTAAATAAATAACTACATGTACATTATGCGGCATTGACGAGAAACCTTGCAATAAGAGAGTTTCAAGTTTTGACATTAAGATGGAGTGACATCCCATACAGATTATATGTTTACAAAAAAAACATTGCTTGAACACTTACTTTTTAACAAAATAATATCCCAAATTGTAACCGGCAAAGGGAAATCACTCTGATGTAGTATGAAAACTCTTGCTTGGCTCTTTTGACATGAGAAATCTATGCGACAAAGCTTGACATGATGTTTTCCTTGCACTTGAGCACTCTGCATGTATATATGAACTCCAGTAATGATGATGTTACAGACTTAATATTGTTTGATATGATGTAATTAAAGGGTAAAAAATTTTTATGTGGTTACAGTTCTAATCTCAAGTCATCATATTTAAAACAAAAGATAATATATGGAATATTCTAATTGCTGTTATGTACTCTTGAGCACGATGTTAAACACTAGTCAAATAAACTAAGAAACCAAATCTTAATTGGATTATTGTTTTTCAGGGCCATGTTGAGGAGCTGTGGGGTTTATCCACCCATCCATCACAACAACAGTTCCTCACCTGTTCCTATGACAAACACCTTTATCTTTGGGATGCTATGTCACATACTGTGGTCTGGAGCAAGGATATAGAGGTATGGCAGTCTTATCATGAAAGATACAAATAATTGTCCACCACTACTATAGCAGGGGGAGACTTATAAATGGTCGTTATTACATAATTTTAGCATATTCATGTCTGTATGAAAGTTATGAACACGATAAGTAGAGAATAAATTCATGGATTAAGTTCAACCTTGGTATGTAGCTTCCTCTGGTTAAGACGGTGGATGGGATTACATTTCAACAAATTCCATAAAACAAAATGGCTGTTATTACATAATTTTAGAATATTCATGCCTGTATGTGTTGTGAATACAATAAGTTGAGAATAAATTCACGGATTAACTTTAAACTTTGAAGATAGCTTCCTGCCTTTAGGGCAATGGATCGGACTGAATTTCACCAAGTCCCGTAAAATAAGATGGCCACCAATATTTTACCATATTCATTACTGTATATGTTATGAACACTATAACTCTGTAACAAATTCACCGACTGATTTGAAATTTCGAGATCAAATTCACAGATTAACTTGAAACCTGGAAGTTAGCTTCCTATTACTAAGACATAGGATAGATTGCATTTCATTTCAACAAATTCAGTGAATAACTTGAAACTTTTACGGTAGCTCCCCCCATTAAGACAAATAATGAGATTTCATTTATCTAAATTCAGCAAAACAAAATGGCCATTGCATTATTTTAATATATTTCAAACTTGAAAGAAGAAAAAAGGGTGATTTGACTGGGATTATGAACATATTTATTCAAAAATACCTGTAGTGATGGACCTGCTAGCTACTCGGCTTGTTACTTCTATTTCTGTTCTTTTTTTAAATACAAAAAAAAATGAAACATAAAAAAAAGAATATACTTACTTATAATTACCTATGTGCTTCTGTTGCAGGATGCTGCTCACTGCTGTTGTTTCCACCCCAATGGTAATTTGGCTGTAGTTGGTTGCCAAGGAGGGAAATGGAAGGTCATAGATTTGACCTCTAGAGAGTTTGTGGGATCTAACACTGATGGTTCAGAACAGATTGAATGTGTGCAATTTTCTCCAGGTAAATCCTCATATTAAGAAAGATAAAAGGCTGGTAGTGAACCAATATAATTGCTCAAGTTAAGTATTTAACTCCAATCAATAGCTACTCATGTCTTTGTTTAGCATCTTGTGATTGTCCTGTCTTATCCTTGCTCGTTACCTGTGGCAGCTAAGGGGGTTTGTAATTATTCGACCAAGTCAAAATCTAGAATTAAATGTAGCTCTGTATAACATATGTCACAATGTTATGCCATGCATTTAGCCCTGTATTTCAGATAATAGTTTATTGGCACTGGGGTGAAACTGATCTATTTTTTTGTGTATTTCAGATAATAGTTTATTGGCACTGGGGTGAAACTGATCTATATTTATGTGTATTTCAGACAATAGTTTATTGGCACTGGGGTGAAACTGATCTATATTTATGTGTATTTCAGATAATAGTTTATTGGCACTGGGGTGAAACTGATCTATATCTATGTGTATTTCAGATGGTAGTGTCTTGGCACTGGGTTCCAGAGATAACATGATCTATATCTATGAGTTTAGTGAAGATGGGAAATTCTCAAGGAGAGGTAGATGTTCTGTAAGTATCGTAAACACTATTATTTCTCAAGGGTTCACCCTAAAACTGCTATTTCTTTCAAAAGTATTCAGGTTTACCTTCAGTTTCACTGCAAAACGTATATTATTGTGTGGGTTGCCATTGTCAGGTTTCAAGGTGGATTCCTACACCTTTGGCACTACATGCAGGCCTGTGCTGTTGGGGAGAACGATCAGAACGGGGTTTCCCCTAGGTTATGCAAACTCAATTTAGGAGGACCTATTTATAGGTTTTCCAAATTGTTCGCAGTCTTGTCTGAATTTGAATTTTTGCTACTGATTTTGACAAATTTTGTCATCGGATAATCAATGAAGTCAACAAACCAGGGAAAAATGCAAATGTTAGGTTACCTGACAAAATTTTAGAGGACCGATTTTTAGGTTATGCCAGAAAAGATTACAGCACAGGCCTGTACATGTAGTGGAATATGTTCACCATTAATTGTTTGTTTGATTGGGGTTTAACGTCATACTCAAGGTTATTTCACTAATATGACGACTGATTGTCCACTTCACATGGTTCCTTGCCTCATTACGGTGGAAAACCAGGAGGAAACCTCGTAAAAACCACCCCCGTGATTGCTGGAGCCACATCTTGTGACTCACCCATATACATGTACTGTGCACCATTAAAGCCTTGTTCCATTGGTAAATTTGGTTTAAGAATTAGAAACAAGTTTGTTTGTTTGATTGGGGTTTAATGTTGTACCCTACAGTATTTCACTTTTATGAGGACAGAGTGTCCATTTCACACTGTGTTTCTAGCTTAAATACGGTGGAAAACCGAGAGGAAACCCCTGCAAAAGCCACGTCCTTGATTGTCATAGCCACATGGTGGGACTCTCTCATACACCTACATGTATGGTCTACAGACAGACTCAAACCTGTGAGCAGCACATGGAATAAGGATTAGTAAGCGGACATGCTAACCACTAAAAGACGACCCCAGATTAAACAGACATGTAAATATAGTACGGTACCATGCAGCCTACATGTGCATGTAACAAATAACAGTTATTAATACCTGGTAACATGTAAATGATTCAGAGATAATCCTTCCCTGGCACTTTAACACTTAGCAACTCAACTACAGTACAACACTATAAAGCAACTCAACTTGTACCCAATGGCGGTTTAAAACAAAACCAATTGTCTCCACTCATCTGAACTGAAAGTGGTTGATTCTTGATACATATAACAATTGCTGAACTGCTTTAGAAGGAAGGGTATTACAATCCTTTCGGGCAAAATAAATTCAACTTTTTGTCACAGAATAATAGTACAAGGTACATGTAAAAGGAAGTTGACGCATGTAAATATTAAAGGTAAGTCCTCTTATCACCTGTACATCAGAATTTCTGGGAGAAAAATCTAGGAAAGAGAACATTAAAAACTTGCTACAACTCGAATACATGTAGCTTGCCCTTTTCTTATTAAAGGAAAGCCTGCACGGCTGGGGTACTCATCTCTGTTTTTGCTGATGGGGATTGGGACATTTGTCTAGCAGACTAATTGATCAGGCAATATCATGTATTTCACAACAACCTGCATTGGGATGTTGGAGTGACGTCAATGAAATGCACATTTGACATGTCTACAGGCCTGTAGCAAGCAATCTTTAAGGCAGCACAACTCAACTGGCCAGCAGAGTGGATTTATTTGCCGACGGCTTTGGTCCTATACCTGCATAGCAGAACCATTCCTTTTATCCCCGTACAACAGCCTGGCAGGAAACAGACCATTTCTACACATAAACAAACACTAGGAGAAAACTTGCCATCCTTTACTTAACCATTATAGCTATAATGGGAGTAAAGGTTTCTATTGAAGTCAAAGAGGCTCTTAGACTGACAGATGGCATCTAAACAAACTCAATGTGGTTTTAGTTTCAACAGATCATACCTCCTCAGTGAAATGACAGAAAAACTGGCACAAGATCACAAAGGTAGCTGGAGGAAAATGATAATATAATCATTTTCTGCTCTAATCAACAACAAAAACAACAGGCGTTATTTGGCCAATGTGCAACAGGCTGCATTCTTCGTGCACTTTGAGCATAATCAAAGAGCGCCTATATAGACTTAAAAAAACATAATAATAACCTAGGATAAGATAATGCTGTATGTGTACTTGATTAAATTATTCAATGAGTAAAAACAAATAAGTTTTGAGTGTATGATTGGGGTTTTACACAGTGTATGTATTTCGAGAAATTGATCCCACCTGCATAGGGATGAAAACCACCCTTGACACCACTGGGAACAAACAAAGACAAGACAAGACAAGACAGGACAAAAATAGGACATTCACAGGTCATCACAAACAGAGTGGCTTCATGTTGCCCCTTTATACATGAAGCTCTGAGAGCAACAAAGCAATGAGAAGCTCTGAGAGCAACAAGCCAACGGGAAGCTCCCTCCTAACCCCTCGTCCCAATGGAAGAGGGACACCACCCACGACACAGGCAACAAACGAAGGCAAAACTGGAGAATCACAAGATTCCAAAACAATGATACCACAAAATATTGTTTTTGTGTTGCCCCTTTACATTGCAACTCTGAGAGCCCCAGAGAAACAGGAAACTCCCAAGCACCTGCCGATTTCAAAACCAGCTATCAAACAAAGCCTTTCACTGATGGACAGAAAACATGATCATGTTATTCTCACTGTTGTAGGAATGAAAGTTTCTCAATACTGCACACAAAGTTACCTAATCTAATAGAGATGAAGAATCCTTAGTAACGAAGTCAATCTTTCTTGGGTGCAATCAGGAATACTGGTTTATAATCATGTATAAAATAGTTAGTACAACGATGTGAACTTGTTCATCACACAGAACACAATCTGGTTTCCATCACATCTCCACAAAATATGTCTATAACTCAATAAAGAAATGCCACAGAATCATTATCTCTAATGGTGCAATCGGGAAGCCTTAGTAAATTATAATCCTATCAGTGATGTCAGATGATAAATCATTAGTGATGTAATATTCGAACGTCACAAATTCATTCAGCAGGCTGTGGGGGGAAGCTTAATGTTGCCGATCTGTTCTCAGAGCTATGTCAGGGTTCGTACAAAATAAGAGTCATGAAATTTCAGGACCTTTCCAAGAGTTTTCAAGGATAAAATTGGGGTTTTCCCAGAAGCTTTTTACATTATAATCCAAGGAATGACTATTTTTTTTAAAGATCTTAACACAGGCAAAAAGATTGTTCATGACAAGCATCATTTGCAGGCTTTTGACGGAAACCCAAATTCACATCTATAATCATTAACGGTTTTAATTTTTTAACGAAAGTCCTTTGATATAATTGTGAAAACTTATACCGAATTTCCATATAGATTTTTGAAGACGACTTGTTTGTTTCATTGGGGTTTAATGCTATACTCAAGGGTACTTCACTTATATGACGCAGGCCAGCCCAATGGGTGAAGGAAACCACACTTGACACCACTGGCAACCAACAAAGACTAGACAGGACTAAGACAGGACGCAATATAGACACCACAAACAGACCGGGTTCCTGTTCTCCTCTTAGCTCTGAGAGCACCAGTGCATTAGGAAGCTCCCTTCAACCACCCGCTTTTGAAGAAGAAAAGATAAGCTCAGAGTATTTGCAGTCTACACACACACAAACATGTTGTAAGACAGACTTCAATCACAGTACATAATACTACAATGTTATTCTCCTAGCCTCTGTGTTACCAATCAGACAGCGGTAAAATCTATAGATACTATCGTCTATCTCCAATAGTTTATCCCCAGTCACAACGTTGAGACACAATTCCAATCTATACACACATATCGTTATTTCCCCCGCTTAGATCAATGGGAGCTCCACTGTGAACAAGCTAAGTCAATGCTGAGTGAGAAATGAAGACCCCATAAAAAGCAGACTGTCAATCAATTATATAAATACTCCAGTCTGTGTTTAACACTACGGCAAATCTCGACCATCACACAAGACTCAATAACCAATACCGTAGTCTCTTAGTACACAATACACATGTTAGATGTTTCATGTACGTGTTGTACCAGCATTGTATTTACTTATGCAACCCTGATAATTAGCCTCGGCATTCGGCAATTGCCGAGGAAATTGCTGAGGAAAAATAAAATTATCCTTGGCAAAAAAATTGCCGAGGATCCGTTTTACCGAGCTGACCATTGTAAGCAAATGCATCTTAGCCTTTTAGATCATGATTTATTTTATATCTAAATGTATGATAATGATACAACTGTAACAACACCTGATGGATAAAAAATAAAAGTTCTGTTCCTTAGAATTTAAGTCTTGACCTGTTCATAGTTTCTAAAATAATTGCGGAGGTGAAGTAAAAATTGCCGAGGATATTTCATTTTTTCCTCAGCAATTGTTTTGCCAAGGAAAATATTCCTGGGTTGCTTATGAAAAGTATATTGACTCAATTGTCAATTTGTCATGATTGTGCATTAAACAGCAACATGTGTAATGGAAGTGACATAGTCACATCACAGAACATTACAAAAATAAAGCGACAGGCAGCTGAAGGTTTAACTGCGAACAAATGGATGGAGATAAATGCTCAATTAAATCAATACTTACGGTCTGCCTTTCATATTTCTCCCTGAAAGCGTCACATTTGGAATTGGGTCATTCAGTTCATCACATGTATTTCCATAGCTGTCATAACCATAGACTAATCTCATTGCATCCCCGTTGCTGATTGAGAATGCAGCAATATAGATCTACATGTAAAAGAATGAAATTATATACACATAATATATTTTTAATATATTGATTGATTGGTGTTTTACGCCGTGCTAAAGGGTATTTCATTTATATGACCGCAGTGTTCTCCAACAATAACTGACACTAGCACAATGAAGATGTGAAGCATTTCCACAATGTTGGAAAGTTAATTTTCCTCCAGTGGTATTAAAGTAAAGACAGCATTGCTACTCTTCAAACAAACTGCCCTTTATAGCCAGAGGGCGTATAATATATGTGTTGTCCATAGAAATGTAATTAGCAATATACATCAGTGTTTCCGCTGAACTTAAACTACGCCGGTCCCGCGAACCGGGAAGGTAAAAAAATACCGGTCCCACTAATATTTTACCAGTCCTTTGGATCGTAGGTTAAAACACTATTTAAGTCTATATAATAAACCAAAGGCATGTATTGACAGTGTAGGTTTTATTTTCAGACATTGGACCCAATAAAAACATTTTACCTGTGGCAAATGTCTTAAATTTTTCTTTTTTTCTGGCGAAACACGGCCATAGCATGGTCGAAGTTAAATGGCTTCTCCGCGCCGTCCGTAGCATGCATGTTCAAAATCATGAGGTTGTTGACCCGTTTGTCGGTGAGCCTATTTCGGCTTGCAGTGTGTATTCTGTTTTGGGCACTAAATCCACGTTCTGCTGGAACACTGCTAACTGGAACTGTCAACGCAATGTTAGCCAAAACCGCGAAATCTGGAAAAAGATCTGAAAAGTCTTGTATAATTGACCGACAAGCGTGGTCGAAGGCTCGCACACCGAGTGCAGCTAAGGCGCGTTTAAACTGGCTGAAATCTCTGCAGGCACGCTCTTTGTCTACCAGGCCGCTTGTCTGGGTATTATTTGGGTCATCCGTGGTCTCACCCTGATCTGACGAGTGATGGAAATAGTTCAATAAAGTTTCTAGGGAATCGCGTCCGTACTTATCTAAATCAGCTGGTGTATCTGGATACCTTGTAGGATTTAGGACCACATCTAAAGCATGTAAAACATTCAAGCTGTCGTGCGGAAAACGATTTCGTAGCGATTTAATCAAATCTTCGATGAACATTACCCTTTTATTTTTGTGGGCTGCCTGTGATCTATCGTCTGAATACGTCATTTTTATTCCAAGGAATACACCGTCTTCAACCTTTTCCATAAACTTTTTTTCATTTTCCCCATTTTCTCTAACAAGCCCTTCCAAACTTCCAATTGTTGATTCTATCATTGGCTGAATTATACCGAGATTTAAATTTTCTCTTTGAAACACCGTCAATAACTTTTCCATGTAATGAAGGACATCGGAAAGCATGTATGTTGTTGCGATAAACGAAAAGTTTTTAAGTTTCTTTGACAAATTTATGGCAACTGGGTTGTTGCGTTGAGCTGCTTCTTCTTCAATTTCAATTACTAGGGCGGGCCAATTCATTCTAGTTGATTTTACAGCTCTACTGAGAGACAGCCACCGGACAGTTGTTGGTTGTTTAACGCTTGAAAATTCGGTATCCTCGAGTGCCTGGGAAAGTTCACGTAGACGGTCGTATCGCACGGCGGAATACTGATATAGTTTATATACTTCATTCAGAGTGTTGCGATATTCCAGAATACTTTTTGATAACTTGGCAGC
>JAQQZZ010033274.1:0-10659 GCA_030265115.1 Mopalia vespertina | reverse complement strand
CCCCCCCCCCCCCCCCCCCCCCCCCAAATATCCCCTTGTAAGTTTACTTACTCTTTTTTTATAACACTGTACTGCATGTGAATATTTATCTGAACAATTCAGCATTTAAATGGTTATTAATTGTACGATGGATGTATGGATGGATGGATGGATGGGTTTCTTCGTCCGTCGGACCGCGATTCCTTCCGTCCGTCCTAACGACCCAACGAAATAACTAACCGGTGGACACATAAACAGAGTTCAGGACAGTGAAAGATTCGAACGCAGGGCCACAGTTTTTATCGGGCAGATTTACTAAGGCAATGTCGTATCTAAAGAACACTTAATGAACTAGCCTGCCAATCTGATATAAAACAGTGGGTAACCAAACAATAAGCAAGTTTGCCAGTGTACAATATGTTAAGTCTACTGCCTGAATTTGGTCAATTCTACAATTTGGAGAAAAATTTGGAGAAAAAAATCTGTCGATAAGCTGTTTGTATAAGTTATTGACTGTAAATGATTTATCAAGGTTTGTTTTTATCCACAATTAACCACTTTTCATTTTGTATCCTTCCGAAAAAATATAAGGAATTTTCACATCAGTATACACTGATAGCCCGCTATTGACTCGATAATGAGGATCTATGTATTTTGCCCTGGACAAATAACGTTTCCCAGTGCTGTAATTATCTTTAATCTAATGTTTTTCTTCGCACGTCTATGGATCCAGGCTGGAAGAAGCGAAGGCCACATGTTCAGATTCGGAGATAAACTTCCATCGGACATCAATTGTCACTGTATATTTACATAAGAAAAGGGTTTTTTCAAGAAGACTCCGGTTTTTTTCACGGTCATTATTTGAACAGGCCTGTATAATACGACGCGTTGAGAGCCCCATCAAACAAGACTATTGATTTAACACGAAGCAAGGAAACAGAGCTCTTCAGAAAGCTGGATTCTTTGACGAACCAAGTTGAAGTAAAGTTAACGCTGTGTAAGCACATTGCTAGTCGGTTACCCCTTGAAGCGTCAACAAATTGGAGCAAGAATCTATACGGGGATGTGGTTTGATTAAAATAATAAATACAAGGTCAGTGATGGTGTCAATACGTTAAACAAGTGGATTCAAACTGGCACAGTTTATCGTTTTTTTGGCATTGGATATACATGTGTTCTCTAGCCATTGTCAAAACAACGGTTAAAACGTTAATGGGTATATAAAAACAATGTTATTAACACTGATGACATTAACTCAGTTTTGAAGTGTTGCTGCTGGAGTTTCATTAAATCTTTTATTCGGAATTCAAATCGCTAAGAAATTTCTTCTACTTAAACTGTAGTATTCACTGTGTCTAGGTCAGCTGTTTGTCAGGATGGTTTAAGAGATTTGTTCTAGTGAAATAGGCAATTAGCAAAACGGTTTCTAACCGCTTATTTCGAAACTTACTGGAAAGCGAAGGACAGTGTACCACAGGGTTACTGACTGTACTAGACGCTATCACAAGAAGTAAAGTGAACACTGTTTAGAATTACCCACTTGATTTCTGGTTTACTTTTTTTCGAGATATCTTCTATTTAGTCGATAGTTGCATTTTCTATTCTGTATCGTACTGGAAGAGGACGGAGAACCATTGGAAGGGGAGCCACTGTGTACTATTTACTAATGTCAGAAGAAGGCTTTGGAATATTGGCTTCTGATTCCAGAAGAGAGTAATTGTGCCCACTTCGAATCGTCACTAGTTTCACATGTTCATGAAGGTACTCAGCGAGCGAAGCACTGAGTGTCAGTACTGTTTGTAAAATGTTTCAATTCAGTCCATCGGTTTCTGGACTGGCAGTCGCTTTCACCTTTGTGTACTAGGGTGTCCCCGGGGAACAAGTTTAAATATGGCAGCAAATGTAACACCCGCTGATCAAAATCAAGAGAGCTTTTTCTATGAGGACATTGAAAATTTACAGCTGCCATGGGTTCACGAACCTCATTTCTTACCAACAGTAGTTGTGTATGGATTTACGTTTTTGTTGGGACTCACTGGAAATAGTTTAGTTATATTTGCAATGGCGGGAGACAAACTCTCGCGAAGCGTTACTTCATCGTTTTTAGTCAGTTTATCCTTGGCGGATATTGTGTTTTTGTTAGTTTGTGTTCCATACCAGACTGCTAAATACTTCATTGGACATTGGACTATTGGGAGAACTCTTTGTAAAATTGTCGGGTTCACCGAAATGATGACGGCGGTTACATCCATTTTGAACCTCACAGTTATAAGCGTTGAAAGGTATGTTTTATTTATTTCCACCGTCATTGAAAATATCGATTTCATCAGTTCAAGCGTAAAACGATCAACAAAATTTATCCTGATCTGAATACTGAAGAAAAAAAACTTTTGTCTTAGTTAGTTAGTTTGAATAGTAAACAGTTAATATATTATTATTAAAAAACGACTTTGGGGTAACGCTGAAACAATGTAATGTTGAAAATAAATGTTATGCTGACATAAATGACACCGGACAATTATAATTAAAAAACGCCTGAATTGAATTTAAATGATTCATTTGTAGTCATGCGTTCTTTACTAAATACTAAACTTTTCACGTCTCTATCTGTGTAATATAATTGCTATACGACACGGCTGTAACATAAGTGGGATACCATTCAGCATGGCGCTAATCAATCAATAAACTCATCTCTATAGTCAAAAGTGTTAGCCTTACGAGAAGAGATTTGAGATATATTACCGGAAATTTGGCTCTACGTAGGGCGATACAGAAACAAATGTAAAGCAAAACATTACAAGGACAAACAGATCATGGCAGCTATCGTGCTATTAAGTCACTGGCATATCGAGTATATATTGAATTATTTATCTCTTTGCGCTTCCTGGAATCGGCCTGAAAATGAATTGCAATAGGATGAATTGCCCAGGCTTTCGTCTTAAACTTCCTCGGTCCGTCATATATGGATGTTTACCCGTCAATCATGAACGCAGAGGCATTATTTTAGGCAGAATTTAATATTGTGCAGATGCATTCTCCTATCTAAAGTGTAATGAATTATTAGCACTTTCCTGCTTGTGCAGCTGATTCCAGTTTTGTCCCAATGCTTCCGTCATCTTTTATTTATGAAGAACAAAGAATTCCATTTGTCTATTATGGAAATTTGAGAAGCTAAGTATTTCTGGTGATTCAACGCAAGAACAACACTTTAACGTTTGTCGATAAAAGCTGAACCAAACATGAATATTAGACATCACACTGACTTGAACCTCAAACGTAAATTACAGATAGCTGGGTTATATGGCTTAAAGCACGACATACATCTGACAAATATTAGAGACTATATTGTAAATGTTAAAATGTCAAATGATAAATCTATTCTCAGAAACGAGTTATTAAAAAAGTATGTTTAGTATCTCTAAAGTTTCATGTCTTTGTCATCATTCCGGCTCGTGCTGAAGACAGCAAGACGGTTAATTCTGCACTCGTGTCGTCAGAAGCCCTACTGTAAGCAATGAAAGGATCTGTCTGTCTGGACTTTCAGAAATTCTTCTGAAAGTCCAGTGCATTGGGCTGTTCATTCCATCATTAGTCTCATACAGAAGGCGTTAACGAAACTCATCCTGTCTTCAATTTCGTCTCTCCCTTTTTTTTTTCGTTATCGGCACTGTCATTAAACAGTCTTTTTTTTCACGATTCCAACTGTCAGTTACGGTCAATGGGAATCGATAAACGTTTGGAACTAAAGAGAAAACTTTAAAGTGGCATAAATAATAGTTTCGATGTTCAGAATAGCAGTACTTTGGGATGCATGTAAATCTGTTGAGTGTTTTCGGTGTCCCAACTCGCTCTACTTTCTTTCTCGGCGAAATGTGAGTGAGCTTTTCGCGTAAATAGTTTATTATTAACGTTCAACAAGTGTAATTCAGGTGAAGTCTATTCGACAGATGGGTGATAAAAAATAAATCCACATGTCTACCACATAATAGAACAGTTTTGCAGTCGACGGCTTACATTTAAAATTGAGTGGATATGCTGATGTTATACCGAGAAAAACAACATGCTGATTAAAAGGTGTTTTTTCTTTTCATCCTTTCTTAAACTGTGTCATGTTTTAGTTACACTTGGTCAGTGCATATATATAATTCATATACATGTAGGCTGACTCTAATTGAGAGCAAATCCATCAAAACACCTTTGAACAAAGATTAAGATTTGAAAATTGACTCAAATTTGTTACTTTTCAGTTCAGACATACAGTTTTTTGTGTAACTTTATATTCAGAAAATCATCAAAATCAACTGTTCATTTATAGCTACAGAACGGGACTTAATGCATTTTGGAATATTACATAGTGTACAAGTTAACGGGCGGAGAACATCTCGCTCCTTAAGCCCTAAGAGCACCATGCATGCATTGAGGTTCCCTGCAGATATAGCCCTATTAAATCTGTGGTTAAATAGTCAAAATTCCTCAGATGGAATCGATCACAATTTCTTAATTATCTATGACTCGCTTAATTGTTGTTTTCTAACCCAGCAAATGCTTATACAGGAAAGACTTTTTCGAAAATGGTAAGACAAATACAGCATTGATATACCATTTGTATGAATGACATAAATATTTTATCTTTATTGCCAGGTACGCTGTTATTGTCCACCCAATAAAATCTCGCCGCTTTTGTACAGTCCGGATTACCAAGATTATCTTATCGTTTGTGTGGATTATCTCTATGTTAGCGTCAGCACCTATGATACATGTCATGGTAAGTAGGCATTTTTCTTAGGGTTTTTTTTCTTGGTCAATTTGTGTAAAAAATACACCAGCAAAGCATTAAAAGGTAACAATACTTTTCAATGTAAACAAATTAACAGCTATTTTTTCTGAATGCGACAGGGTGTATTTCTATAAACATTGGTGTAAAATTACATTTATATGTAAATTTACGAAATGTCTGCAAAAACACCACAGAAACGTAGTAAAAAATAACAGCCCTTTTAAATGTAAACATTCTTTACATTGGATGTAGGTGTCATTTTCTAAAGCTTGTCACAAAATTGCCAGCACTTTTCACTGTAAATTAACATTGTCATTATTTTACAGCACATGAATGTTAGTATACAGTGAAAAGTGCTGGTCACAAATTTGCCAGCACTTTTCACTGTAAATTAACGGTGTAATTTTTTACAGTGTATATCTCCAATCACATAAGAGTTATCCCTTATTAAGCTACAGTCATCCCTACTTCAGCTAGAGTTATATTTAATTCCGCTAGAGTTATCTTCGATTCTGTTAGAGTTGCCATAAATTCAGTTGGAAATATCTTTAATTGATACTTATGCGTTGCCGTCCATATACACATTTCAAAATGTCTATAAACAATTCACCATGTTGACAAGGCCAAAAGTTGATCCGGTCTGATCTCTCTACATAAACATACCATTTGTGTCATTGCAATTTAAGATATCGAAATCTCTTATTACAAATAATGAGAGAAATTCTAATTTTCAATGAAATTTAAATATCCTCAAATGAATTGGATAAGCTTCTAATAATCAGTTCAATAAATCGCATTTGTCTGTATAAAATGATAAGTTTGCCCTCCATATTTATTTTATGGTTTTAACACTCACACAAAACAAATGTATGGATTCAAAAACAAATATGTGAGGCTGATGAGGCAATTCTTCGTATGATGAGGAGGGGAGGAAGGGAGTGCTTCTTTGTCTGGCAATAAATCAGAATTTTGATGTTTCCTTTTAGGATACTGAGACTGTGACATATTACAACAACGACACTTCCGTCGTAATGATATACTGCGCAGACGTCGGGGTACCGGAAGGCGAGAGATTGTGGGTTTCTGTTTATCGGTTTTTACTGATGGTCATACTCCCGGCGTTGGTCATCATGTTGTGTTATTTTCGAGTGATACAGGTGTTATGGGTCAGCACTATAGATCTTCATCGTATGACAATAAGACAAAGGTAAATTGATGATGTGTTTTTCTACATCCTTGTCCACAATCGACTGCGAAACTCAATGAGAAAACCTTCAATACTGCGTTAAACAACCCCAAAAAATCTTCTTTTTTTAAGTATTAGTTTCCAGGAAAGATTACAGTCTGAATTATGTGATGTTATACAAAATATTTTTGTTTTTAATATCTGTAGGAAATAATTATTATTATTACGTGCACGTGTCCTTTTAAGTGAGATAATAATGGATTTATCGAGCACATAACGGACTGTTTTCAATCAGAGTAGTTCAGTTGTCGCTGACGTTTACAAAATATCACATCGATTATGTCAATACCCTAAACCCTGTAACCGAGCGATCGTTAAGATTTGCAATGTAAACGCATTACCTCTACATAAACAACAGCAACAAAAACGTCATGGTAACAACACTGGTGGCATGTACACGAGAAACAGTATTGCAAGCAATCGCATTGATCATATAACTCAAAGCAAAATTTAAACCTTATCTCTTATCTCTTGTTTACAAATCTCGAACTTTTATTTTGAACTTTTTTCAGCAGACTAGCTAGTAAGCATTTACTTAAAAGCTTTTCGTTTATAAGAACCTGAGAAAAGTCTTAGTAACGAATACTCGAAATCCTTTACGTTTCAAATGCTGCTGAAATGCTAAGCGTTCAGCCTTCTACGTATTGAACGGTTCGAGTCAATACCCTCATTCAGGCTATCTTAGATTGTACCGCTTTAATTAAATCGATTTGAGTTAAGTTTCCCTCTGGTAACTTGATTGGAGCTTCTAGTGCAAACTGATTAATGTCCGTTCTTGTGTTAAAAATCTTTCTAGATTTGAAGACCAAGGTGGTAAAGACACTGCTAAGACCCATTCCAGAAAGCCTTATCTCTCGGCGCGGATTTCAGATCCTATAGTGGGGAGCAGATCAACGGAATCTTTTTATCAAAACCACCGATCCAAATCGCTTCATTCCAGAAGAGGGGATCAGAGTAAAAACATCCAGGCTGCCAGAAAACAGGTAATTTTAAGACTTTCTTGATTTAAATCTTTAACCATGCCCAGGCCATGATACTAATAATTCAGGTCAATGGCCGCTATTTTGTGCATTTTCTTTTGCGCAGGCCGTAGTCAAATATATAGTTGCAATCTGGGGTCGGTTGCTCGAAGCGCTATTAAATTTAATCCGCTATTAGATGCGTCACGCCTTGTTGAAGGCCTATATCTAATCCGCTATAAGCGATGTAATCTTGTGTAAGCTGCTAATAGCCTCTGTAGCAACTGGACACTGATGTGCTGGATCCATAATTTATCACCTAAACGAAGTTGATTCCTTTCAACATCTATGCATTACCGACGATAACTGTACAGGCATTAATATAATGGCTTCAATCTAGGTCCTGCACACTTGCTGTTAAGTCTTCAGATGGTCAGTGGTTAGCGGTTACGCCTACTAATCCTACTCCACTGTACCATGCACGGGTTCGAGTCAGTCTGTCGACCATCGTATATGAGTGAGTCACACGATGTGGCTTCTGCAACCGCGGGGTGTTTTTTACGCGGTTTCCGTCCGGTTTTTCCACCGTATTTGAGCAGGGAACGGTGTGAAATGGATAATGGACAATTGACTTTTTTCAATTAAAAAAGTTTTTGTTAAACTGTAACATGTGTTAAAGTCGATACATACTGCATTATTGCAATATGTATTTAGTAGCTGTATGAGGAAACGGATAAGTCCGATACATTTTGGTAATTAATATGTATATTCGATTGATCGATTGTATGATTGGTTGGTTATTTTATCGTTTGTTTGATTGATTCATTGGTCCTTTGATTCATTAGTGAATATCAATGTACTCAAGGGTATTTCACGTAAAGGCCTGCCGAAGTCAACACCACAAAGTCACACTGACGCATATCAGTGGTAAGACAATATGTCATTTAAACCGAGCATGAGCCTGATGGTGTGCAAAGTACAAGAATCGTCGTTAGGTAGTTGAGGAAACTCCATGAGTCGAGACATTTCACAATTGATGTGTATTTTATGTGTTTAGGAAACCATGCTCCCCGTTAAATCATTGACGAATGGCACTGTAGATCTCTAAGAGGTCTCTAATTGAACTTTCTTGATCTGGAAAATATATATTTGCAGCTCGCAGAAGTCATGCTTAAGATTAATTAATAATAAATATTAATTTCTTCTTCGAAACACCGCCTCGAACCGGACAAAGGCCGTATATTGTATACACAATAATGTGTATTTGTGGGGATATGTGTCTCCTGAATCCAACCTGTGACATATTCATTTCCCCTGGCTTCATGTGTAAAAAGTGCCCACTTATCAAACACCATCCAGCTTTCCAAAGCAGACTATACGCAATTTCTTGGAGATAAGACGGTGACGATTTTAATCAAATTACCAATGTGCACTGTACGTGTAGGGTAAAACTCGAGTAAAGTTTAACTGTATATCAGCGAAATAAACTTGCCTCAAGTATTAAGTACATGAAAACAAGTAAAAAAAAATTGGTACTCGCAACTTTGACACGAATATCAATTGTTTTGGCTAAAACGGATTTGTAGGCAACAACCATAAATTTAACTGTCATCAAAAACATTTGACAGAGTTGCTCGAATTACGTGATTTTTCTTTAATGGCTTCCAGAAGACGTGTTTGGCCAATGTCATTATTAAGACTGTTTCTATTTATATATGGTGTTGTCATAGCATCTCCAGAGCATATGCACTACCAAATAATCTGACGTTAAGATAAAATTCAAGTAAAATGTCAGAACAACGCAAAAAAAGCACATTTTTGGCTGGTCGCCATAGATAACATTCATTTTCTTAAGATACAGTTAGTTTCCAAATAAATCGAAATAGAAACCATGTATTAATGGATGGATGCGATTTGTATAGTATATTCTATGATAAGGGGACGACCAATGTAATCGCATTATATACAGCTAGAAAGAGTGGGCACTCTTTTTTTACATACCTATACAACACAAGGCTATATGTCTGCAACAAGATATAAAAATTAAACGTTTATATTTATACACTTGTTTTCTATTTACTGGATTATGACACTTTTAATATATTCCTTTTACAAGACAACCAGATGGCGTGGGCGACATTTGCAACCGGCCGTCAATGCTACAAATTTCTTTTTCCTTTCTATTATAGTTTTGATAATAATAGAGGAGTATAAGGAGGGGAGTCTTAACTACGCCACAAAACATAATCTTTGCCAAAAAGGGTCGGGTCTTTTTGCTTTAGAAGATTTAGTATAGAGCCATTAATCCATTTGTTAGACATCCAAGTTGAGCGAATTCTTGGAATCGGTAGGAAGACAGTGCCAGAGAGTAGGCCTACTCTTCTAATATCAACTGGTAGGTCATGCACATTTGACTAAAATCGTCGCCGTCTTTCTATATACAAGACATCGTGTATAGGCCGCTTGTTCACACACCAGGACTATGTTGAGTAGTAACTTTTTGTAATTTTCCGTATATTGTGCGGTTGTCGTCCAACACTTTTTAATTGTATAAATACACCGGGACTGTGTCATGATGTCACACAGATACATAGCAATGCAATTCTTTTTAAGCTACTCACAAATGTCATTTTCTTAAATTAAAAATTTGTTATTTTTGGGGGATAGTTTTAATTTATTTTTTTTTTGCCCGCATTACACAAATTAAAAGTTTTAAGCTGCTGGATTTTTCCGTAACTGTGGCAAAAAGTAGAAAAGCTCAACCTAGTGACTTCCTTGGAGAACATGATGGCGCGAGTTTATCCTAAAGTTGCAATCTGCTGTCAGAGACAAATTGAACTTTTCACCCTTTTTACGTTATGTGTTAATTTTGCGTTGTTCACGGTAACATTTTGGAAACCTTATTCTTTATTATATTTACGGCTATTGTTCAGTATATATATGCATCAATAATATATGCCATGTAAAACATTACCCCAGAGATACATAACAGGGATGTATGCGTCAGGAGAAACTCGCACTCTCTAGAGCGTACACACTAGACCACTCCGCCACGGAGGACAAAGTATATAGTCTCAAGTTAAACATTATTTTCAAAATGTTGCGTAAACCGTCCAGGTATTGTGTAAGTTGTCCTTCTTTTGTCTTCCCACAGGTGATCAAAATGTTAATAGTTGTCATCATTGTTTTTGTGCTGTCCTGGGGCCCGAAATTGGTCTTTCAAATATTACAGAGGATGGATCTAGAGGCGATGCACTATCATACAGCTTTTACTTTAAAGGTAACTTATGACGTACATACTCTTGGTTAGCGCTTAATCGTCTGGCACATATTTTTATCAAAAGTATATATCGAATTGACTATGCCTGGCAATTAAAACAAAGACGCGGAACTTAAAACCATTGTAGGTGATTTAAGATGGAAATACTTGGTATACTAGTAGATAACAACTTCTTTATTTATTGTTATTCCATACCAATAAATCTGGCTAAGTTATTATCCCTACCAACTATTTCCATATTATATTTACTTCCGACTTCTAAATGTCACTTAAACAATTGTAGGGGATGGTAATGTATTTTGGATACATAATTATAATGTTGGCAGTGTTATGGTATTGTGTAATTTGAGGCAATCTTTGGTTGTTATTTTGGTCTGGATACAGAAAGGCAATATATCAGAAGGTTCTAATCCGAACG
>JAQQZZ010033273.1:0-24199 GCA_030265115.1 Mopalia vespertina | reverse complement strand
GGGGGGGGCATCCAGAATCTCTCCCAGCCAATACTCACTGTAGCATACGCAGCGCTATCTCCCGTAAACCGTCTATGTTCTGGAACTCTTATTCGGTAGATGGTCAAAACAACATCGACTACAGGTAAGTCGTATCGTTTATTTGTTCGTTTATATTGGAACATTGGCTTTAAGCAAAGTATATTAAATAGATGTGAGCAAAAGGCCAGAATAAAAGGTGGAGTAACATGTAGTGCCGAGTTCATAATATACTGCCCTGACCCAGAGAGAATCCGATAAAATGGGACAGATTCTAAAATTATCAAAGATATATACTAGTTAGATTGAGCATGGCTATTTCGATAACTGTACTGCAGTCCCTGGTTTGGTATATTATATGCCACTACAGCGGTCAGCGAGAAAAAATCCCATATTAAGATTTCTATTCATTTCAATTGAACGTTAATTATGACGCTGGTCTATTGTGTAAACTGTGCAAGCCAATGATTTTAAATTTAACACTTGAATGAAAATAGAAGTGATTTAATCCAAAGGCAATCAGTGGTAGATAAACTGGTACATCCGTCCTGTTAGATATGATGTCAATTAAAGTTTTATGTTTGGGGTTTGTGTAGGGATTAGGTTTAGAGTCAATTTTAGTATCAAGCCTTACCCAGAACTTAGATTTCACATTTTGTCTTACATTACGGACATACCGACCAACCCCAAACAACATTGCGTTTTATCTTACCGTATCACTCATTCAATACAAACTATTATAAACAATGACGTCAGTTGTATAACTTACACAAAGCCTGAATGTCAAATTAAAAGGGCCGTGATTGCGCTAGCGTCGGTCTGGACGAAAGGGAGAATGATTTGATATTTATGTAGAAATGTGTGCAACCTGCCACATGTATTTGTGTCGTTTTACACGACGGACTTTTCGTCCGAATTACTCATAGTGCAGCACGGAGTGTAAGTCTTGTTTACTTCTACTTGACTTCCGGGTACCTCGTCTGTCGCAATCGTTTGAATACCGATATTCCACAGCCATATTTTGTGTTGCTGTTGGGTGCGGATGTAGGGCAGAAAGGGAGAATCGCCATCTTTTTAACTTTTCGTTTATGTAAAAAGTAAAAAGAACGTTCGAGGTACCCGGAAGTGGAGTGAAGTGAAATCGCACAGATTACATGACGTGACTCTCAGGACTTTGACCAGTTTAATATAGCGTTAAATATAACTGGCGCGTGCCATCCCAAGATTATAACCAGTTTGAATATTTAACCGTCCTTTTATAGTAACCCGTAAGCGCAAAACTGCCAAGTCAATGTAGAAATAGAAGAGTTCTGTAAACTAGACACTGGCAATGTGTAAACGGTCAAAGGAATTTGTGTCGTTTGCGTGACAGACATTATAACCATTAACGGAAACGACTTTCTATCCTTCAGATTACATGCACGTATCCAGCATCGTTATACAATGGAATCCCCAACGCTTACCAGTACCGATAAGCAGTTGTATAGCCAAAGTATCCGGCGTTCATGCCCGATAATTTTTTCCTCAGTTCCACGGAGTTGGGCTCGCTGATTCTTTTTCAAGAATTTACAGTTTCTCGGAGTTTTCTATAACAAGGCCATTCAAGTGGATATTAAAACATTCTTTTTTTAACTTTGGGGAATCGATCGCCGCTGAATGAACCAACATATCTGGAATTAATAATGTGCCAGTCAAACATAACATAAATATAATTATGTTTGTTCAGTTAACCACTTTATTGACATGACGTCATATATACAAGGGTTTACATGGATAATGTTCTAATAAATGGGTGCATAATATTTCAAGTCATAAAGGTTATAAACACATGTTTGCGGTCCGTACATTGACAGACTATCACAAACAAACATTCTTCTCTTGTGTTTATCTATATGCTAAACCGGTTAGTACATTCTAAACAGGACATTGATCCAAAAAAGATAACTTTAGATTTGCATCTAAAATTCTGTGATAAATGAATACATGAATTATATTCAGCGGAAATTGTGATTTGTGTAAATTACTGTATACATTGCTGTAGGCCCTAAGTTATGTTTTAGCAGACACACTTATAATACATAAGTCTTTATTTGAAACATTTTAACCTCTTTATGATATCAGTAAAAATGTTCGGGCTGTTATACATGTGTACCTGTTTTCCACAGCCGTATAGTGGGAAGCGTGTTTATTGACTATAGGACGAGGCAATAAATAAAGGTAAATCGGATGCTACATCCTGGTTACCGACTCTAGTTGCATTTCACTGCATATCATAGTTTGATTCGACATTTGAATTGACCATGGAGATATTATTCGATGAAAACCTATTCCCATGATTTGACGTAGAATATAGGATGAACATGTGCAGTTAACTGGCACCGTGTTGAAGGCTTTCCATACATTGGTGTACATACGCATCTATACAAGGGAGACAATTTGAGATGAGTGTACACATAATACAAGAAAAATCCAGTCTCGTATATCCCAGTCCTCCGTTTACTATTTTATTCCCTTAAAAACATTTCGATAACTTTTACAAGAAAAAGAACGGCATAAATCTATGCGACAGAACCAGAGTGGCAATGCAGTATGCTGTCCAATTCCTCTATATTTTGAAGGGTGGCTGGTCTTTATACCTGCGATTATTCCTGACTTGACAGATGGCAACATAATTTTCTGGGAGAGTCTATTATGTGAAGTTAATTTTGAACGACAGTTAGAAGTGGGGTAATATAATTAAACAATTTCTGGATATTATCCTTTAAAGCAGATCTAACATAGGGATTGTTAGACGAACATATGTTTTTGTCAAAACTCAACTCACCCTTTGTTTGAGGCGTTTACATTGGAAAAGCTTCTCAAACAATTTTCAGCACTTGCCAACTGTCTTATTCAAAATGGCATTGCTTTGGATTTCACTTCAAATAGTTGCTTACATGTACAAAACTTGTTGATTTGGTCACTAACATGTACAAAACTTGCTGATTTGGTCGCTTACATGTACAAAACTTGTTGATTTGGTCGCTAACATGTACAAAACTTGTTGATTTGGTCGCTTACATGTACAAAACTTGTTGATTTGGTCGCTAACATGTACAAAACTTGCTGATTTGGTCGCTAACATGTACAAAACTTGTTGATTTGGTCGCTAACATGTCCAAAACTTGTTGATTTGGTTGCTAACATGTACATAACTTATTGATTTGGTTGCTTCTCACAGACATTATAACTCCCATAAAATATATAATTCAGGATAACGGTCGACAATGGACTGACTATTTTGGCAATACCAATACAACATTTAGTTGGACTATAGCATCTAAAAGACACATGTAGACAATGATCCAGTCGTAGTTTGTTTCTACCAATGCGACCAAGTAGGGAGATTTGGGGAACTGATTACGTCCGGTTTGAGCGCATAGTGGTCGCATTGGTTTCGCCATCTTCAATCTGAAAAAGAAAAACCCAAATAGATAGAGTGAATCGTTAAATATATTAAGGCATACGTACGGCCTGTTGTTAGCTTTTTTGAACTGACCAAACTCATCAATAGTATAACTTTGACTACGAATCCTTAATTCTTAGCCAAGATAAATGATATTTCATCCGGACTGAACTATTGTTTATCTTGGTTTAGAATTACGCATTCGTTACAGGGGTTAGCCAGCCAACCAGCCAGGCACCTGTTTAACAGGTAGTGATATTTGTTTACTTTCGCTTACGCAAAACAATCCATTGTATCTATACCAAGGATGGTTTCTTTGTGGATGAGTGGCAGGCCGTCCTTATCAGACACTTCCACAAACCAATCACTCAAAATGTGGCCAGTAATAGTACAAACCATTAATTATCAGGTCGAACACGTCGATAACAGGAAGTAAAGTCATGTCGATTTTGAGATATTTGAGAGAAACATTAATTTTGTTCTTTCATATGGTTGCTAGCATGAATGCACGCCATACTATAAATGGGTATGTTCCATTACCGTATTTTCAACGGTTGTGTAAGGTGTCCTATTCACAAGTATACTTGAATCACTTTTGAATACTTATCAAGTCAATCCAAGTGCTGAGCGTTTAAGACTATTAATCCCCCTTTAATGTACCTCCGCCTCAGGTATATAAGAGAATCACAGGTAGTGACTTCAGCAACCACGCGGTGGTATGTACACGGGTGTCTATCGGGTTTCCACTCCCACAGAGATAGTAAGAAGTGGAAAATCCATTATCAAACAAGTGAATTACCCAATCAAACAAAAATACATCAATTAATCCATGTTTATTGGTAGTTTTTGTCATCTCACCATGATTCCAATGGACTCCAGATCCTGCTTTGTGACCTGGACACTGGATGGTGCTGTGGTCAGCCCGAACACAGTGAACACGGTTGCCATGACTTCCTTCCTATCACACGTGGAACTCCCCACGAGCTCAACAGCACACTTGATGAAACCAACATAACGCCTGTGTAAGAAAAGAACTAAATCGGTTTCTCTGATTGTGTTTACAAACGGGTATAGGGTAGTGCTCTAATTATTTTTTTTAATGTTTAATTATATAAAATTCCATTGCAGTTAATGACTTGCGCTTATTTAACCCACAGTGGAGTAGCACGGATCGCGTGGACATTTTCTTCCCAGACATATCTCATGAATTCATTTAAAAAAAGACATTAGATATCGAGAGGAATGTGTTCCAGGGGGTTAAGTGCATAGTTGAATGGAAATGTCCAGGGGTGAATGTTTGGGGGGAATATGGACAGGGGGGAAACAACTAGGATCTACTGCCCTAAGAGGGAAAATCTATGGAGGGTAACATCCCAGAATCTTTCTTAAAGCGATTCTCATGATCAGATTAGTATAAACGACTTCAGCGGATTTCACGTATTGAATGGGTTTTGGTTGGTCGAATGTTTTGTCATTTTTTCTTGACCAATGAAAACAGCGCAAATAAGGGAATTTCCTTGATGTCGTGACAACAAATCGTACCTTGAGAATGAGCCTTTGCGCGGTACAAATATATTCCACTCACTTGGCCATGATTGCTCGGCTTTTGTCAAGGAACAAACTTTCTGGTCTTTTCGCGCCAAACAGTTGAGCGACACAAGGCTGGAAACTGCCGCCATTGGTCTGCGTCACGCACGACACGTCCACTTCTTCCGGGAGGCTGGAGACCACTGAAATTAGCAGAAGTGATAAACAACAGACGGCATTAAACAATGAAGGTTGAATACCAACCATATTCTCGCGAGAGTTTCTATAGTGGACGACACTAAGACTACTCTCGTACGCTATACCAGGCCATCTCGCATTAATTTCCGCCAGTATTTGGGGCGACCTATGCCACAGACCAGCAAATAGAAGAAGTGCAAAACAAAATGGCCCGAGTGGATCTTAGCGACAATGTCTCAACATATAGGAAGTAGAATCGATTATATTTTAGAATGGGTTGAGAACCTAATGTATTGCTCAAGCGAATGGTGGACAGGATATCCCACGACACAGGAAGCGTAGACCATTCATGAAAGAACTATTTATGGTTATCAAACTTAACAGTATAATTTTCTGTTCCTTTTTTTGTTTCAACAATAAAGCCATTTATGATCCAAAGACATTCCCTGGTCCGTTACTGATAATGACAGGATGAGATTGCTCCATTTGGAATGTCTGCCCTTGTACATCTCAAACCCAGTGATGCAGCAGTATAATGTATGCATTAAAATGAGATGAGATAGGGCAACTGAAACCTCAATATCCGAAACGTAAAACTCAATCTCCTTAAAAATGAGAGAGCAGAGGTCAATGTAACTCCGACCGGGCCAAAGTTCAGACAGTGTTATACCACATTTGTGAAAGAAGGAAATTCTGATACCGGGCTTTCACTTGTCTACAACGAAGTAAGAAAAAGAGAACAACTAAATTAGAAGACGATCTATGCTTCCACGATAAAAGGTTGAGTCTATAAATAAACATTAACTATTTGTCTTTTAAAAAGTAAGGGGCACATTGAAAATACGTAAATAGGTAGTTTGGCTTTATAGTTGAAATAGAAGCGCATAACTACTAAAATCAAGCTGTTTGAATCTTTTCTTTTTACCAAACAAAGGTTTATCAAGTGTTGTCTAAAATTTAAACAAATTGTTTCTCGAAACCTGACTTACAATCCAGAATAAAGTCTTTTGGTCTATTTCCCTGACACATTGACGACTGGTGGAGTTTGTAGGCTAAATCATCGTCTAGATTACACGCCAATAACTTCTCCTTGGCGCAGTCCACAAATCCCGGCCAAGAAAGGCTGAAAGAGAGAACGGAATAAAAGTTTAAATGAAATAAACAAAGAGAGCAAGAAATAAATGAAGGCATCATCAGAGAGAGGACGGACATACATGATGAAACAATTCTTAATTCTGGTGGATTTTGATGAGCAATTAGGTCAATTTCAAAGTAATTATTTAATTTATGTGATGCCCAAAAATAACAAGATACACACTAAATAAAGAATAATTTAGAAAATCCATAGAGGGATTCTGCTGTGTTGAAATTTGATAGGTTTGTTAGCTTGGTTGGAGTTTAACGCCGTATGTAAGGTTATTTAACTCAAACGACGGCGTGTCAGTCCACGCGGTGAAGGAAACCACCATCGACGCCACTTGTTACAAGACAAGAAGGGTCAGATGCAGGACCATCACATGACGCAATACAAAGACATCTCAAACAGATCGACTTACTGTTCCCCTTTAGCTTTGAAAGCACCAAGGTTACAGGGAAATTTGATGGGTAGATAGGTCGTGTTATTTTAAATTGAATAACACTTGGGATCATTCCTATTGACGTTATTAACATGCAAACTATTACATCGATTGGTTGATTGATTGGTGGATGTTTAGCACTGGATTTCAATTATATAATGGCGGTGTGCTCCAAGAATAAAGAACCACACGTAACCAAAGCATATGGAAGTTTGGCTCTATTAGAACATTACCTGCTAATGCTCCCGCGTTAGTCCCAGGCTTTCTTATGTGAACTGTCCACGCTTCGTCTTCTACATGTTCTTCAAGTTGGATTATTTATTAAGTGTGCAGCATAATGATTATTCCATCGTGTAGTCTGGGGTCTCTACTATGGTTGTATAGGTTAATGGAATTTTCTTAGAACATATACATGCTCTTGAAATCATTACTGTTCGTGGACAAACGTTATACTGTTTACTTAGGTATATAGGCTACACTAGCAGCCCGCGACACATGGGAGTCGAGATGTTTTTTTCTGCTGTAAGCACTAACTGGTTAACCACTGTTGATGCAATATCCAGGATGTTATAAGAGAGCGATCGAAAATATTAAACTAACCACATAAATACTATGTCTATCTGCAATGTTTGCTTATAAACTAGTTCTTTGTCTATTACTAAATTAATCTACCTGCAGGAATCCGCCAGTGACGTCATCAAGGTATCCCTGTGAAGAGTGCCCGTCATGATCATACCTGCATAGGCATCAGTCACGTGACGCATACATGACATCACAATCTTCCAGCTGACCGCGCCCTCTGTACATTGTAAGGCAGCTGAACGAGCCCACGCTCCTGTGGTGTCAAAGGAAAATAAATGTATTCCGTAAAAAAGACAAAAAGCTTTCAAAATGCCTGCATATAGGCCCCATGTGACTAATTGCGGTTATCTTATTTACTTAGCAGCTGGTTATAAAGTAGATCATTAAAATGAACGTTAATATCTGCTACATATACATATACAGCCCATTCTGAACCCACTTAATGTTCATACTACAGAAAAGTAACATAAAACTGCATATAAACAACATTTCAGATCTTATTAATGTTTCGTCTGTACAATGGGTACAACAAAACCTTCCCATCATGCAGTTCTATTAAATTCGGAATCTAATATATGGTTATTGCACAGAATTCCCTCTGGTGCTCATGTTTTTCATGTTGGTTCCAATAAATGTTTCTTTTATAACACACAACATAAAAGCATGTATGTTTCTGTTATCAATCAATGGCGCTTTCGTAAAATAAGAACAACTCAGCAGCAATTATACTACATTCTGGATCTATTCTTTTTGATAGATAGAATATAATATCCATTACTAAATATTAAAGATATTAAACCTTAATATCAGCTGCGTACGTATATTGCACTATACGTGGTTTACTCATCGTTTCTTTTTTCTCAATCAGAAATAGAAATTAAAGCTTTAGGGGCCTAATATCATATGTATGAAAATGGTTATGTAGCCAAACAATGTTTCGTAAAGTGACAAAAAACTTTCAGATCCGCTGCATATAGTCCTACACGTGACATTGTGAATATGCCCAGTTATATGTGATTAACTGTATTCTGTTAATATGTAATTTAGGTGTTTAATTCATGTAGAGACAAATCTCGTGGATTTCCTGAATCTCGTTTATTACATTTTGGATTAAATTAACGTTTCTTCTCAAATTCAAAACAAAGCTTTCAAAGTAGTTGCGTGAAAATAACAGTCTCGTTACAGTAAAAGTAGTAATACCAAAATGGCGTATGTTTATCAACGAGCCTTTCACAATTTGGACTGTTAAGTTTGTGTCGAAGGGGTTTATTTCTGTTGATCATAATCAACAGAATTGCTAAACTAGTAATTTATTGAAGATACGATTGCATTCTTTATCAGTTCAATCTAGTTTGGGTATATTTTTATCATTAAATTAATGGCCTTCTTTTTTCGTGTCAAGTCCAGGTTCGGCTTACAGCGGTCGCCCTCATGGGTGATAACATCAAGTTATTACTCTGCACGCCACAGTTCTCATATCGAGACACGATAACTCGCTACTGCAAATAGCTCGCCACCAGATTGTAAAGAAAAATGACAACAATACCTTGCGGAGATCCGGTCTGGTTTGGATGTGGATGTTTATGATGCCATTAGCCGATAAAGTGTTGAGAATAAGGCTTGGATGTGCGCCTTGTCAATTTGATGACATAATTTTTACCTTTAACTAAACCACAGTCAATAACCGCTTTCTGGTAGTAGATAACCGATGCCTTGAATGATATATATATTTGTCTACTCCTACAAACTGCTATTTAAGTCTAGCCCGAGATATTTGTCCTAACCGAATGTTTTAAGATGACCAAGTAATACAATAAGAGACAGAAAAACAATCAGAAGACGACATTTCTGAAAAAAAGATGAACGAGTGTCTTCGGTGGAAAATCGATGCCTTTGACAATTAGCACTGTGCTCATTTAATGTCAGTATTTTCGTTATGTTGGGATGACACTTTCTTAGAAATTAGAAATTTTTGCAGGTTGAAACCCATACGGGAATCGAATCCACGACTCTCTGAGTTAGGGACTGAATCGCCAGCAGTAAATGCCAGCCATCTAGACCACTCAGCCACCCGGCCGTCAAACTAAGAAAGTGTCATCCCAAAATAACGAAAATACTGTAAATATTTACTTTCTGAAAGGCACAACAATCATCTACTCATTTAATGTGTTTACTGTTTTTATTTAAGGACGTACTACAATTCTTCCTTCAAACGTGGTTGTACTTTTGTACGACCAAATCATTATAACGAAGAAAGCAGCCACTTGTCATGTTTACAACATGACAAGTGGAAACTCAGTGAACCAATAGGGAAATTAGTTGGATTCTTCTCTATTATAAAAGTGTCACAATGTGATCTAGCATTTCTCTCAAAATGTCTACAACCCTTGTAAACAAGATACTCACATTTAAATAGGTTTTAGCCTGGGGGACTAAGGTGCCTAAGTTCTTGTTTTATCGTACCAGGATTATAATATAAAGCTTAAATTTCAGTATAATTTCTGGTAAGAGGTTTTATTTTGTTCCCACAGTTTATAGATGAAGAAAATAACGAGGTTATGTATCATAGGGTAAGACCAATATTGGCGAGGCATCTTCATTGATGTGACTACCCCGGGAGCTAATCCAACATATGGTATAGGTTTCTGAATTAGACAAAGAATAGCTCTCTTTGGTGGATATCCTGGTGATTTTTTTTTATTTCGAGGTGCTTTAGGTAATAGCATAGCTTGAACGAATGTAATTTGTACATTTGCGTACATAAATATAATAGAAGTATACGACCTCAAATCATTCCGAATATCCACGGCACAGACATATTTAACAAGATGTAATCCTTTCATTTAACATCTCTCACATAGCTCCACCTCGCGCAGCTTGAATTTCATGAAGGTGTTTTAAATTAATTGTACATGTACTGAAATCGTCAAGCTCGAAGCAGAACACGGACTTATTTTTATGCGTAATATACGTGCATAAACAAATTGAAAAATATTTTTTTTTCAACTGGAAATATTATTAGTGCATGGGTGTGTAAAAACCACGGACAGAAAACAGGATTTCCTATGAATGATTTATTTATTATCATGTCTGTTATCTGAAAAAAGGAAAATAAGATATGACTTACTAGTGCAGCCCAGTTTCTGTTCACCAGTGGGCTCAACTCTTAAACGACCGGCCAGAATTTGTATGAATGCGTATACACGAGGTGATGAGATGTTAGATACTTCTTCTCACTAGATGGCTGGTAATAGTGTATATAACTCATGTCTGGCATGATGGATATGGTAATCGATGGATACACGCTAACTGGGCAACACAAATCGTAATAGACAACTATTGGGTTTTAATTTTGTCAATGCCTTAATTATTACCAACGTTTAAAACCTTGGAAAAACATATCTACATTTTTGCAGAATACAGCGAATAAACGAGACTAAATATAAAATTAATTTTGTCAACAGTGATTTAAAGTATTACTTGTGTTAATAGTGTTTGTATAGGTCGCGTGGTTTTTGGGGACATATAAACACGACTTGAGTTGATCTGTGGGATATATACCACGTGTGTTTGTGTGTTATCACGTGATGTCGTGGATTCCATGTGCTGTATTCTATTCTGTAAGATCGACATTGATTCCTGTTTGTTTGCATATCATTTCGTATCTAGATATATTGCGGATAGATAAAACGAATCCATAGCTGTAGCTTTTATTTGTGATTCTCAACTACCATGCAATGTAGTGATTTTAATTGATTTGCTTTAGTCGCGAAAATCGAAGTTCCATATATCTTGATTCTATAACAATTCACGTTATCCCAATTTGTATACGTAATTATAACCATGGAACGTCTTGAAATGATGATACGGAGGAGTTATGCCACTTTTACATATTTTATAGATATTAAAACTAGTTGTAAATTTATTCAAGGAGTACATATTTCCTCAGTCGATGTTTAATGATATATATGCATATGTACCCGAGCTCAAATCCAGGTGGGTGCAAGCAAATTTCTTTCTCTACAATAAAAATACAACACATGTATGTTATATTTTTTATTGTCGACAAATACAATTATGCTTGCCTGCACCGGGATTCGAACTCGCGTATATATGTATGTAAAAATCGACATGTATGGTATCTCTGGCATCGAAGCAGGCACCTGCATATATAGGTATGTTTTACAAGAGCTAGATTTTGCTATAATATTTCCACAGTAAACGTTATTCATATATTATTACAGTTTGAGGATAATCGTTGGAGTATAATAGTGTTTTCATCCTGTCTGCATAGCATATATGTAGTTATGTAATTACTGGCAATTGGTATAGACAACGCAGAAATCATTTACTTATATGTTGTATGTGGATGTTAACAGCCACTCGTATAATCAATGAGGGTCATCCGAATTATCCATGGCAGGAATTAGAAAGATCATCTGAAGGCAAATTATCGCTAATAGTAGAAAGGCTCATTAGAGCTTGTATGGTCGATTAGACTAACTACCGATAAGAGAAACCAAACAGCACTTTTGTGTATATTTCAAGGTCTTCCACGTTTGGTGATTATCCTCAGATACCTCAATGTTACTCTTCTGTATTGCACTGTCGGTAAAGTCTTGTGTTATTTAACCTGTTATTTTAACATACTAATAAAAAAATCCCGCCATACACGATGACCACGATAATAAAGATAATTGCTTCATTACAAATGACCGTCACTTAGGAGTTGATTGATTGATTGATTTTACGCCGTGTTTAAGGGTATTTCACTTATATGACGGGGGTGTATTCCACCAATAATTAACACTAGAATGACCAAGATGTGAAGTGTATCCATAATATTGGAAAGTTAATTTTCCTCCAGTGCTAAGCAAAGACGACCTTGCTACTCTTCAAACTAACTTCCCTTAGCCAAAGGGCCTTAGGAGTTGAAGAATGTCAGAGAGCCACTCAAAATCTACACAAAAACGATGAGCACACTGGTCTGATAATGACGATGACAAAAACCCCAACATTGCGGATTTTTGAAAATGACGAAGTTGTCATCCAGTTACATGCATAATTTCTAAATTATCCAGTGTGTTCTTTAAACGAGAATCCACAGTTCATCTTTGAAAATTATTTACATCACTCAATGTTGTGATGCTATATTGTAAACATTTCAAACGAGTAGCCAATGTCTTTAGTAAAAACCGTTACTATTTTACACGGTAACCATGGAGGTTCAATGTTGATATTAGCTCGAGACGAGTTTACTAATCCAAAGCAATACGTAACATAACCACCACTATCATTAATCTACTGTGACTTTAACGTAGATAATTTATGGGGGACATTGCTTTTCTGCTACTTCTGTTTCTACCGACATGATTTCCCCACCTGGCAAAAGTGTCCAGTGTGCTTGTTTGTCAATTAAAGCCACACTTAAGGTTAGTTCCACCGTTTGATGGCTTGCCGGCTTGATGTGACAGCACACCATCAGCCACACCACTGACAACAGTAATGATGGGACAGCACACCATCAGCCACACCACTGACAACAGTCATGACAACACCTACATGTATGGCAAAGTCTGGACTAAAACAATAAGTTGAAATAAAACAAAAAACACACAAATTGATAGTGCTGGGCCTCACAATAAATCCTCGTCATGCGGCTCCTTTACTCAATTATTCAGAAAGTATAGGATATATCTAAACAGACGGCAATTGGAAAAAACCCTACAACTTTGTGTCAGAAATGTTCCCTTTAAATTTCAGGACTTCTACTTTGAACAAGTCGATTGGGTAGCCATGGAATTTCCCTTGGCTCCCATAATGGCAGATTACTTAATGATTCATTTTTTCAGAAAAGCACATTGCTAATCAAATGGACCACTTTAACGTTTGTCATTACAAGCGATGCGTTGACGATATCTTTGTGAGTCTACGTGACACAAATAAACTGAAACCGTTATTAAATTACCTAAACTCTCGTCATAAATATATCAAATTCCAGCAGAAGCTGAAGTAAATAAAACTTTACCATTTTTAAATGCTATAAGCAAAACGTGTATAGAAACTTCGATATTTCGGAAGCCAACAAATACTGGTTTATACACTAAATGGTCGAGTTTTATCCCCAAAACGTACAATCTTAATCTTCCTACCTCAATTGTGTCCCGGGCTTGGAAACTGTGCACTATGAAACTATCACATAGAATTGGATCACATTAAATGTATTCTAAGGCAAAACAACTATCCGCCTTATATTATTATTAATTCTTTCAAACGGTCTTTAGACAAACGTTATACTAATCAACTTAATGAAAATTTAGATCCGGTTTCTCAAACAGAATACAAGAAAGTTTATATAGTATTTTACCTATCTAAGTCCATTATCTACACGCATTGAACATGGATTTAAACGTCTAAATAAACTGAATCCATCTGACATTATCATTGTTACAAATCAACATCGAATCTTTCTCTTCATTCAAAGACAAAGATGATAAACAATTGACCTTTAATGTGGTTTGAAATATAAAGTGTGGAGAGTGTTCTTCTTCCTATACTGGAAAAATCACAAGGCACTTTTATGATAGATTTTCTGAACACAGCATATGTAATTAAAATGATAAATTCTTAGCATTTGGACAACACTGTTTTATCTACTTATCATAATTCCAATCTATGCTCCTTTATACATTTCTAGAATTCAGCAAAAACAGATTTCAAACTGAAAATAAAAGAGTCATTATGAATAGCTGAAAAATAAACCAGACCTGAACAACATGGTCACTTCAACGTTAAACATATGATTGTTTCCTTGGTCAGGGGAACCTTTTCACAATACCCGTCCAGATATGTTATTGTCACCTTGTAACTGATGGCATCCACTCATGTAATACTCTGGTCAGCTGCTCTATTGTATTTCACGGCAGCTGTTTGTTTCCATTTGTTCTCTATTGTTAGTCCTAAACCTTTTAAAATTGTTCAATCTACATGTTTTGTCTGTTGCATTGTTATACTAAAACAGCCCTACTCTTATTTTGCACATCTTTGCCTCGTATTATATTTCTAAAAACAATCACACTGGCACAGGGATGTAGATTAATTAAAATCGATGAGTCACAACCCCTATATAAGGAAAAATCGCATAACTCTCTCTATAAACAGAATGGGGTCGCCAGTTAAACCAAAATATGTATGTATGCATGTATGTATAAACCTGTCTTGATAAACCTGACGACGAAGTGAGTCACTCTTCGAAAGCAAAAATGTAAAAAAAAAGGTCGCGTAACTTGTAACTTCTTTGTCAAGTTTTATTAAATCACTCTATAATCGAGGTTATTTAACAAAGACAGGTATAATAATAAAACCTTGGATAACGCGTGGAATGCTAACGTGGATCAAAAAATACTTTACAAATGTTACAATGAAAAGGAGAACTATTGTGTGACCAGTTCACATCGACTTGCCCATGGGAACAAGCTGCCTGTGTTGTGTTGAATAGAGCTTTAGCACTATACATGTATCACGTGTGAGTCATATTTACTCTTAAGCGTTATTCTGAATAAATATGATCGATGGAATTTCGGCTTCTATATTAGCTGTTTGTATTCACCCGGGATAGAACCAAATCACTTCATTCTTCATAAAATGTATAAAATGACAAGTTTGTCGAAGAAATATAAAATAATGACCGACGGGGAGTCGGCGAGTCTTTTAAATTAGTAGAACTTTATGGGCTTAAAGCCAGTGCAAAAATAACGTTTACTTTATCTGCTCCAGCTGTGAGACAGTTGTCATAAATACTGTAGACTGAGTGTTGTATCTGAGTATTATGTGTATAAATAGGCAGACAGAAAGGTGGTGGAATAAAATTGAGAATTTCCTCCAGTTTTTTGCCCATTAGCCAGACAGGAGACATCTTCACGAGCAATTGTTCCGTTCTCTTACAGGAAGAAGCAATTACCTGCGAAGTTTATGTTTGTATGAATCCAGATTTCAAGTCCGAAATGTTAGCCGCATAAATTTGATAGAAACTGCATTTAATCATAAGCCTTTAAGTCCACTGATTAATTAAGCCAAGTAGAAATATGCAGTAGCTTTAAATAAAGCATGCAAAAATAACGGACAAAGGTCACTTTGTAGATTTAACACTTTTTGACTATAACAAGCTTAGGAAAGTAACTTAATGCATCATCAGGAATATGGTAGTGTGTACAGTATTTATATGCAGTGAAATACGATGGCTTACACAATAAAAGAGGGGGGAACATAGCATGGTATTTAACAAAGGTGTTGGAGTATGATTTACACAACAGGTACAGAACAAAGCACAGTAATTGGCAAAAGGGTAATGGTTGAAACAGACAAACGTACACATCCTAGTATTATCTTTTCCCCGTTTTCAGCTTTACAAACTGTTTTCATGCAAGACTACACTAAACGTTTTGAAATGTTCTCTGCATGCTGAAAAATGGTCATGATTACATTTTCCATTGTTACCAACTGCTATATATATCATCTATAGTTGATTTTCTTTGTCCAAGACCATACTTTTGCTCTGTTCTTTGTCTGTTTCAACCACTACCCTTTTGTCAATTACTGTGCTTTGTTCTTTTGTGTAAATCATACTCTAACAGCTTTTTTAAACACCTTGCTATGTCCCACCTGTGCTATTGTGTAAACATCACGATGTACAGAGTGATCTTTGTCGCGTTATTTTTGCTTAGTATAATCAAACCACTCCATAACCGAATCATCTGTAAATAAACCAGAATACAGGGACAAACTAGGACTATATCAGGGGACATGTTGATAAGCTCTTGAGGTACATAGTTATTGCCGAGAAAGACGTCCTCATAAAACAGAGGTCGAAATAGAGCGTACATAGATAATAATAAAAAGAGAAGAATTGCTTTAGCAGTTGTCATTTAATTCCTCTTTTGCCTGTGGATACGTTATATTTAACAGGAATTGTCTTCGAAGTAATTTTCAGACAGCTTTTGTTTTTAGACAATATATATGCGAACTTAGGAGCATAATTTAAACCTACATTATTTAAGTAAAATGAAAACACCATCATCCACTGTTTGATAATATTGAATAAATCTAGAGATGGTTTATTTTTAGTTGAATCCTGCCGGCAAGCTACATTGTGAGAAAGTCTGCATGGAACAGGGAAATTAAAAAACATTTCGTTACAACACGATAACAGTTCGTTATAATAAGAAAGTAAAGTGTTTATAAAGGTATATCACACACTCTTTGTAGAGAAACAAATTTAATGGTCATGACGTGCGTCTTTATTCCATAACAAAGAACAGCTAGTCCGGTTATTTTGCATTCCGACATCAGATTTTAAAAACAAATTTAAGAAGTCATTCTTTTTTTGTACGATCAGGAATCAACTCACGAAACACGCATAAAACTCAAGCACCAAGACCGACACCCCGACCTTTCGTTAGAGTAAGGCGAATTAACCTCACTCCTTGAGCGAAGTACTGGAGTTACAAAAAACATTCATTGAATGTCCGCTTCTTAGACTCCAGATGACTACTCCTATTTTTGTAGGTCGGGTGGCTGAGTGGTCTAGGTGGCCGACATTTACTGTTGACGATTAGTTGCCTAACTCTGAGGGTCCTTGGTTCAATTCCCGGACTGGTTTCCTGCAAAAAGTTCTCAACTAGAATTTGTTCAAACTAGGAAAGTGGTATCACCAAAAAACAAACATACTGTTAATATTCACTTTCTAAAAGGCACAAAACCCTTCATTGGAGTGGAGTCCCACATGACGTTCACCGGACAAGAACTGCACCGGTTTGTTCATGGTTTACAATTACTAAAACCAATTCTTACCAGTCTGAATCAAGGTGTTCAGCGGTGAAGTTCAATGCAAAGTAGCTCAACACGTCAAAAAACATGTCTGAATGCTCACGTGTTATGCCATTTATTTATGGGTACGGCCTTAGCTTGATACGTTAGTTCCGCCCTGAAGACTACATCAAACAGGAGAGGGAGCATCAGAGAGACCAGCACTTCATCAATACCAAAAGTAAATTACGCTTCTGAATTGTACATATATATATACATCATCAGATTTAAATCGACCCAGGCCCTTTTCGGTACCAATTCCCCGCACTGTCATTTGATTTTACAACACAACAAGGATTTCATTATCACATTATTTCACTACATAGCAAAGGACCGGCTGATCCTCTTCCGTATATTATTTGAGATACTCCAATCACAAAAGCCATTTTGTCCACACCGCAGGGAAATTAAACCCACAATGGAAGACAAATCAAATTTTCGTAAAGGAATGGAATGTCCATCCACGGTAAAGATGTAATAAGTGTATACGAATATAAAAGGCTCGATAGTGCTGACCTTAGCAAATCGATTATATTTGTGTATAACATTTTGTGTTATTTGGAGTATTTTATAAGTAACTGTGTGTTAGCACAGCCTTAATGCTCAATGCATTTGATTTATTGAACAATTTAATATCGACTATGACAGGTGGAAAATACGGATAAAACATATAGTTTAAACACCCACAGAGAAAAGACCAGACGTGCAAACTAATGTAGAAGTTGTGCTTTCAATTCCTATCGGCAGTTGTTTTCAAATGTACATAGGACATTTCTACAATTAGTGATCTTAGCCTGTTCCTGAATACCTTCACAGTTACTTATATCTTGACATACTACGTCGTCATGACAATTAAGATCATCTCGCTCTAAGATCGCTTCATGTAGCAACAACGTCAGAACCGTAGATAAGACGGACGAGGCCATGTCAATCAGGTTTCACACATTTGGTCCCGAATATAGTACCCTGCTGTCCAATACGATTCAAAACGACAATTAAGTATGACTACACTATAGACGAAAATCTATAGTAGGAACAGAGCTCATGTACAGTACTGACGATGTTGAGTATGGTGTTCACCTACTGACGATATTGAGTATGTTGTTCACCTACTGCCGTTATTGGATGTGGTGTTCCCTTACTAACGATATTGGCTATGTTGTTCACCTACTGACGATGTTGAATATATGTTGTTCACCTACTGACGACATTGGGTAAGCTGTTCACCTACTGACGACATTGAATATATGTTGTTGACCTTCTGACAACATTGGGTAAGCTGTTCACCTACTGACGATGTTGAGTATGTTGTTCACCTATACGGACAATGTTGGGTGCGTTATTCGCCTAGTGACAATGTTGGGTGCGTTATTCGCCAAGGGACAATGTTGGGTGCGTTATTCGTCTAGGGACAATGTTGGGTGCGTTGATCACGCAGAAACTGTATTGGATCGGTTTGCTATAATCAGTAATGTTTGTCAAAACGTATTTAAGTATTCAATAATCTTCCGGTACAACAAACTGATTCAAGCTCACGAAGCGAGCTTTTAAAATGCCTTTGGGACATATCTGCGTTAACTATTGATGAGCATTGTGCGGCCGTGTATATCTATACATAATTACAAATACTTACTGCATAAGCATATTACAGAATATCCACAAAATGTCAGTTTTACAGTCCCCATCATAACCCATGCACTGACTTAAAACCTGGTAACATATCCGGACCATAATTATTCCGTCTTTGCAGACAGATTGGAGTTTCACGAGTCCAAACAATTCACATTTTTTATGGTTGTGTTTGTCTCACAATAGCTGTTGGATGACACCATCGTCACATAAGTGAAATACCCTTGAGCACGGCGTTAAATCTCAATTAGTCCCCATCGTATCTCACACTCCGTGTTGGGTCTACAGAGGAAAATGGTTTATACTCTTTAATGATTCTCTGATTGAAGATGTGATGCCACACATTAACGCCAAAACGACAGCAATACAGATTTCCACACTAACAACCATGAACGTTAATGTTACGAGGGTTTCCCTCTTGTATTAAGTTAGTATATAAATACTAAGTGGTCGCATGGAGGTAGTAAAGTCCCCTTTACATCGCCCACATTCACCTTACCCTTTGTCACTGCAAGCTGAAGGAGACACGAGACGAAATCATAGACATAATCCCTTCGGTCCTTCAGGTTGTTATTATTTATCGTAACACAGGGATATGCTGTTACTTGTTTTATGTCCCGTTTGTGATTCACACACGGTGACATTGGGTGGTATAGAAGTTACTGCCCTCTAGCGTATTGTGACACTGTGATACTTTAAAGGGGACGAACACATTACAATTAAGTGAGTCTGGATAGATAGACTGTCATGATAAATGGTGTTCGGATTACGTTGATAATCGCATTAAAGCTGGTTTGATAACTGACTTGCTAGGTTATGTACGGTGAAATGGTCACGCCATATCGCTTATCACTTTCAAACATTGACTATTATTCAATAAGTATTCACCAAAATCAGATCATGATTTATTTTTTTTGTCAATTAAATAAGAGACAAACTGTTAAGGTGATGATTATTGTAAATATTTATTGAGTAGTAGTCGATGCTTTAGAAAAACAAATATGATACGGCATGAAACGTCCAGCATACGTGAGTTATCAAGCCAGTTGCTAGATCGGTAAGATTAGAAAATCTATATACCAAAAGAGGATATGGTTCTATGTGGAAACATTACGACAAATACGGTTCGTTGATATAAGAAGAAAGGGAGAAGTACTTGGAAAAGTTGCTGTGAGGGTTCCATACAGAATCATAAAGGGTTCCACCAGACCCATGAACGAAGAGCTTTAAAGGGTTCCATTAGAGCCATATCTTTGTAAGACTGTACATAGCGACTGGATATACTGCTAGGATTTGGGAACGGCGAGTGTCGAGTTCACCATTAACTTGGACTCAGTGATTTCGTACATGTGCGCCATCAACTTCCTCGCTGTACCAGTCATAAAATGGAGACATGTGCGCAAAATCTGTCCCTTAATGGTACTTTGGAATGAAAATTAAGGATGTTAATCTTCTGTATAGATTTGAACGCATCCCCAGTTGATCATGGCCCAAGAATAAACGCGTGACGAAACTCAAACAGGTTAACAGGGTATCAAGTGAAAACTCCCTAATATTTTGAATAGAAAAAGCGCATCTCACTTTACTCAAAAAGGGAATACTCGATAGGTTGAAAACTATCCGGTTACATAATATCCTAGATGAGTTGATGAAGCCTGGAAAATTGTCACCTGATGTCTGATGCTTTACGCCGAAACTAACAGTGCCTGTAGTTACTGTAAAACAGGTATGTTAAGGATACTCGACAAAGACAGAAGGAAACGACTTTAAAACCCATTAGTCCCCGATCGTATCCTATATTTCAATAGTTTGGAGCGTAAAAGAAACGTCTTATCCACCTCGACTTAACACCTCCCATCTCCTCTTGTTACTGTTAGCTAGGGCCAACTTAATATTATGGCTTCGTAACAATTACTATACCTAATTCTTGAATCATTAACAGAGAACTAATTACACGTACCGTTTTGATGGAGGTTTAATAGCGTACTTAAGGCTATCTCGCGTATGTGACTGCGGTATATCAACATTAAACGTATCACCACACTAACATAGCCATGTGAAGTGCATTGTTAGAAACCTGGTAATTCTTAACATAATGTTAATAGGCTTAAAGTATATTGTAATCAGCCAGATCGCAAGAACAATGGCGGATTATCAATGGTGACAGTTGAAGAAACCCGTTACCAATACTAAATCATTATTGAAACTAGTTGCGGATACACCTTGTATTGAAGGTGTAACTGAACATTACTGGATTCTTGTGAAAACATGGACCTTAATATGGTGATCTAACTCATAACAATTCATACGTAACGTTATCTCGTGCGCATGACTTATTACAACCAAGCAGGATAACGATTTTGGCGGCTTTTTTGTTGATAAGATTTATTACCGTTACTTTGGACAGAAATAAACTTATATTGGTCTATTTAATGTTGCAAATGCATTATGAAAGTATTTTCCATGTCTTACAATATGAACAAGGGATCCGTATATCCATAAGACAGATACAAAGATACTGAAACTTTCACGTCGTAATTATAGCGATTCTTTCGAAGTTGTTCAATTACATTTAAAATGAACTGATGAATTCAAGATGGTTGAATATTTACCGGATATGTACACCGACTGTTTAGAATCTGAGCTAAGAGTTAGAATGGAGGAAGTCAGATTTGTTTTGGGTCAAATACATGCTGGACAGCTAAAGATGAATCGGTGTCTCGCCACGTCGATTAAGAAGTTTATGCGTCCAAAACATTATCTTTACGGGTTAAAATAAGTCGTGCGCACGACATCTTAACTCGTTGGGAACGCGTTATTTAAGTCGTGAACGCGACATATTAAGTCGTGGGAACGCGTAAACGAGAATCTTTTTATTTTTTTTATTTCTGACCATGTCCCTTTTGCAGATCAGTACCTGGGCGTTACTGTGAAGTGTTTACAATCACGAGCAATACGGGATTTAATAAGTTCGTGAACAATAACATCGAACCAATCAATATACACCGGAAATGAGAGGCGAACAGTACAGTGTCACGCAATGAACAAATTAATATAGGCTTTTTATTGCTACACGTCGCTGCATGAATTCCATTCGATAAGTAAACGGAAGTGGCTCTTCTCGAACAGCCATCTCATTAATAAGTATTTTATTACTGCAGTAAACAAGATGCGCCTTTCTGTACGATGTTTACTTATTTATCGACGAAATCAGCTCTGATAAGATCTCTCTTGTTCCCGTTCTCCATTGTATTGTTTTTCTACATTTTTGTCTACATCAATTAAAACATCTACCATAACAATATCAATCAAAACAACATCTACTAAAACGATCTCAATCAAAACTACATCAACCGTCAAACAAAACGATATAAAAATTAAAAAAAGATCAAGCAAAACGATATCAACAAAATTGATATCAGCCACAGTGATATCAACCAAAACAAGAGTAGTCAAACAATATCAGCCTATAATAAATAACCAACTTTTTCCCCACCCGTGGCTCTTTCAAGAGAGCGAAATAATCATATTTTCTCTTCGTCGACCTTCCTATGGAAATTACGCAACAAATTAAGTCTTGGTTAGTTTTTGTTACCATTCAACGATACACACAGTTATGGTACAAATGTATCCTACAACGCTTTTCAGGATATAACTTCGAAATGACGCCACCGTATTTAACGTTATTTCTTTCTAGGTTTTCCAGCCCAATGATTGAAGGAATTAAACGAAGCTCGAGGCCTCTGGAAACAAACACTGACACAACACAAACACACGAGGACATAAGGACACACACTTTGAACACAGTACGTGTGGTCAACAAGACTCAATTGATGTACCGGACGTGCTTTACCAGTTATACATTGATTTGTTAGGCAATACACACCGCTACATGTATACTCGTTTCAGTAGGATCGTTTAATGCTTTCCCATGCAGGAGAAATCTAATAAAACGAACAGGCGTTTGTGCTATACGACGTTATTACTGAAAACTAATGTTGAGTGCATGCTCACGGTATGGAGATGATTGGATCTGATAAAGCCGTCTTGCTTCATCACTATTCATATATTTTGAGGCCCCAAGAGCTTTCCATTAGCTTCCGGTTGACTTAGTCAAGCATTAAGAACAGATTTTGTTTAACAATCATCACGCTGAAATTATCACATGAGTAAAAATATATTGAATTCCTTACTGCTGTGTTTTTATGTTCGTACAGTATTCTCTGTATTCCACTAGTCTTAGCACGAGACCCCATAGCGACTTTCAGCATTTCCTCCATACATTTAGTATCATGTCCAAAAGGTCACAATACTGCAGTATACAACAAAACATAATAGAAGGAGAAAAGGAGACAAAGAGACAAAAGTTCTTTTCAAAGTAATCAAATGGCATCGATAATTTTATTTCGTGAATATTAGTTCTCATGGAGGTGTGTTATTAAATAAAACAATGTTAATCCACAATGTACATTACAACAATGCACCAGGCAAGGTGAAGATAAAAGGTTTTGTAAAAATGACAAGCTACCATTTTAAAAGGAAAATCATCCATCAGCTAGTATATTAGTCTCCTGTGGTTACAGTTATCTTCGACAGTTTTATTGTAGCAGAGTGCACTATCGGAACCCCCACTGGGAGAGATTGAATACTCCCGTCTTTACATAATGCTGGTAATTTATTGCATTGAATCTGAAATGTGGTACTCCGTTTTGAATTTACTTCATATTGTCTTACAGTATAAACACACGATGATGACTCTCAATCTGAGTTGTTTGCCTGAGTATCGCAAACTGCAAAGAATATACATGTAATATTATAAAAATTCATTATTAGCAGTTAGTCAGTGAGCTGGCTTGTATCGCAAGACCAACGCCTGAGAACATGTATGTAACAACTTGGACAGCAATATACAACCCAATTGGCCAAAGCTTGTCCAGAGCTGAGGCTAAATCTATGGCGAGCTTCGAGTCATTGTTAAATGTGTCAGGAGATAGAACGATGTATTTAAATACATAAATCCCAATTGTTCAAAACCTATTCAAAACAACAAAAACAATCCACTGTCAATTATATCTGAATTGAACAAAGATGGCTTATAATAAATAATTCGCCCCTGGCCTGGCTACACAGAATGGGTATGGGTTTAATGGCCTGGCAACACAGAATTGGTATGGGTTTAATGACCTGGCTACACAGAATTGGTGTGGGTTTAATGGCCTGGCTACACAGAATTGGTCTGGGTTTAATGGCCTGGCTACACAGAATTGGTCTGGGTTTAATGGCCTGGCTACACAGAATTGGTGTGGGTTTAATGGCCTGGCTACACAGAATTGGTCTGGGTTTAATGGCCTGGCTACAC
>JAQQZZ010033262.1:0-10659 GCA_030265115.1 Mopalia vespertina | reverse complement strand
GACGTACTGCTGCGGCGTTCTGCGGCGGCGTACGCCGCATTGAATACGTCAACACCCTACGACGCCACATCGTTCTGCTGTGGCGTTGTGCGGAGTCGTTGCGGCCGTTTGCCGCCGTGACGACGTAGAACGCCGCAGCAGTACGTCGTGGTGTTGCGGCACATGTTGCACATGCGCCACGACGCCATGACATACTGCTGCGGCGTTACGCCGCCGCCGCTCTCCGGACTTCGCTGATTGGTCCATCTCACACCTCGATCTTCTCTGATTTATTACTTGATAAATAATAGTCCGTATCATCCCTCTTTATATGTAGTCCGGTATGACATCGGACTACTGATAACGCACAAATCCTTACTTTACATGTAGTCCGGTATCTTCCGTCCGGAATTAATGAATAATAACGTTGAGTTTAACGTTATGTTTAACGTAATCGCCACAATTTCTTAACAAGCAGACGACACACTTGTCATGCACTAGGTGACCCCGAACGACGCCATCACCCTCAACCTGTGACGTCACGACCAAGACGGCGGCCATAAGTACTCAATAACCCACAGCACTTCTTTACATGTAGTCCGGTATGACACCGGACTACTGATAACGCACAAATCCTTACTTAACATGCCGTCCGGTATCAAGGTCCTAGAATTAGTACATAATAACGCACATTTCTTCTTTGTTAGTTAAAAAATATTACTACATAATTAGTAGGGATGTATCACTCGGACTAGCAGGATTATATCTGTTTAATCTGAAATAGTTCACGTCGTAACTATTCTTGTCTCCTGAGATTACTATCCTCTTTTCATATACGACCGTATTCTATGTGAAAACACATTACCAATATATCTCAGTCCACTTGTTTTCCTTAAAAAAAAGAGTTTTTGCGGTAATATTCAGGTCACACATTTGAAGACTCGAACGTACTTCGGCTATTGTGAACAATTACAAATCCTACCAATACTTTAATTATTCACGTTTGTGCCTCCTTCACCCCGATGGCATGTATATCTTACAACTTTCCTGTCCTGTTGAATTCCATCCCCATATACCATGAGATGTCATAATCTGAATTTATAGAAATGTTTAGTCCACAGACTCGTTTGCTCAAAATAATGTCGTTAAACACAGTACATTATAAAATGTTCAGATTGCTAACAGGATATTTAAGGAAAGGCAACAGCAATGTAAAATACAATTGAATAAAAATGTCACCTTATCCTCACATATGTACTCAAGCTGAATGAGAAAGTTGTCCCGTTTGATGGACCGGAATACTAATGAGGATATTATACAAGGTTCACAAGCAAATAATGACTAGATATCCTATCAGAGGAAGTCACTCCATTTACCGTAAGATAATGTATCTGAAAATAATAAGGGCTGTTGTGATCGGCTTTGTCTAGACACAGACGAAGGAAAATACGAAAATCTATTACACTCGGTCGTCTATTCGCCTTCTTGTTATGATAATGGGTAAATCGAGCAGAATGGTCGGTAATTATATATCCTTGGATCCAACGTTGGATGTAATGACACAAAATGTCGTCTAAAGACATGTCGGGTGGATGATTTTTGCTTTCAAATATTTTTTTTTTCTTTTTTACTCCTAACAGAAATAGGCTTTGAGGGGATTTCCAGAACAAACTGATGAAAGTCAATACGTAGTGCGACTCGCCGGGTTACGGTGTTATAACCGGTATTGCAATAAAATGGTATTGTTCACCCATTATTGAAATATAAAACCAGTTTCTTTATTATTGGTAAAATTTTCATAAGATTTCTGGCTTTTTCCAGAACTGGTCAGTTTTTGTTTCTAAAGCTTTGTTGCCACTTACAATCAGACTGAGAGTTTAAAACTTTATTTGCTCTGCTTTTCTACAAATGTTTTTGTAATAAACGCCCACAATGGTAATAATGTTACATTGACAAATTGTGTTCTACTGAAATGAATTTATTACAAAAACAGACTGCCGATCTGCACAAGGTATTTTTGTAACGACATACTGCAAAAGTCTTCCTTCTAACAATACGATATTTATTGACTTGAATGGGTTCACTTTTGTAATAATTTTTGTTATATTCTTACAATTTAGTGAGTTTCGTATAACAATTACTTTTGTAATAACAGACTTAAACATTTTAAATAGGTTGTTATTGTATTTATTTTAACATTAACACACTTTTGTATTGCTCAACGATCGCTATTATAAAACGTAATAACATTATTATATTTCTCGAGTTTCATAGTGAAATACCATTGGGATTGGGGTATAGGTTAGGAGAAAAAAAAATCGGGTTTGCTTTATGCAGGTAGAAATAGCAGGAATTCATGGGCGTAACTTGACAAGGAAGGCTTCGGATAAATTTTAGCTAGCTAAATGATGTTAATTGGATTATGCAACTGGGATTGGAGTTATTAAAGCTGATTGCCAAGGTTAATGGTTGATTTGAATTGTGTGTGGCGATTGGGCTCTGAATTTAAATAAGATTGGGATTAAGAAGTGGTTTGTGGATGAATGTAGTTGAGAAAGTGGAGCAGGATTGTGAAACAAAGTGAGATTTGATATGTATTGGGATGCATGAGGTTAAAAGGTGATGAACAGGTAATAATAATATGCTGCTGATTGGCAAAGTAAAATAATTACCGGTTTTGTTCGCAGCGAAAACAAATGATAGGTTCAATCTCAACAGAGATCCATTAGCTAGCTGCAGAGCCAGACTGCTTATCACAATACTTGTGTTCGTTCTTGTAGAAAAACGAAATAAACTTAGTACCGTTGCGAACTTTGTGAAATTTAAAGTTTTACTCGATCCCTCAGCTATTAACTCGACAATAAAAGTATCTCCTTTATGTAAAGTTAGACATTCAGTCTCAATGATAGTTAAATAATTAATTCGAAATTCAAAAAGCAAATAACTAACTTTGACCCTTTAATTCAGTGTTCTAGTGAACACATTATGAAGTCAGTGTCAAGGGTGTTGGAGAATAATGACATTCTGATAACATTAGGCTCCCCACTGTTATTTGCGTCCGATGTTGCGGCGTAGTTCCAGTGTTGAATGAAGTAAAGCGTGTATTATGCCGTAATATCTAATTACTCATATGTGTATTGACATTTAGAATGAATTGCAAATTCCATACACCAGACGTTCTAAAAAACGGCTCTTTGTAGATAATTTACTTTATTGCATTTAAAGACGACAATTGGGGCATCAAAATGGTGCTCCAGTTTCTGCTTACATTTTTAAAAATGCTTCCTTGAAATTGTATTTTATATAATTTCCTCAGGTTGAACAGACAAACAAGTCTGTTGAAATTGTGGAATTTGTTTTTCGGGCAAAATGAGGCTCTCATTTTATTTCCAGGGCTATTTTATAAAATAAGCTCATTTATTTTGTTTTATAGGAATTACATTCTGAGAAATAAACCATTAAAAATGGACCTTGATTTTCAGCTCAGATTACAATTTGCAAGTTTCTAAGTTGGTAATGGATACATTAATACATTTGTTGTCCTGCCTCGACAAGCTTTTAAGCACATTTACATACGTTAGTTTGCATACGATAATCTGCACCATAATAGGCTTTGAACAATTATTTCTACTCAAAATCAACCCGGTGGTCTTCGCCATAAGAACGTGTTGGTGTTATAACTATATTACAATAACACATTCTTATCAAAACTCTCTGTTGTAATAAAATTATCGGAATAAGAACTTATATAAGAATGTTAGACATTGTGAAAATTCGTCGGTTATATATAACAACGATCCTTGATTGGATAGTAAGAACTAGTAAGAATAAAAATTTAAAATGATAGGTAGTTCTAACAATCGGCGAACACCATCGGAAAGATTGTAGCTTTTCCTTTCCAATTCTATTTTGTATTGCCATAGTTGTTCACCATTGAGAGTACCAAGTGTGGGAGTAGAAAATATATATGATTATTTGCTGTCCAGCAGGTGATGGATGAGGATACATAACCGCTTTCGAGTGACATAAACGGGTAAATGCTAGAAAGAACGGTAAAGGGTATCCATCAAAAATACATGTCATATATAAAGGGAAGAGTGGTCGATTTTTTAAAGATGAAGTAATCTATTTACTCGTTTCATTGTATCGGTTGATGGTTTTATGTCTTTGGGATTCTCAAGGGTTAACTTATCTTTGCAAGTATGATCACACGGTCGGCGGTAGGCTGTACAAACCACTCCAGATGGAGTGAAGGAGTGGTACAGCTTGGACGATAGACTGTTAAGGACCGATGACGTTGCAAAATGGTAGTGAAGTAGTATTTTCTAGGCCCGATTGTGACAGGTAATACAACCTGTTCTGGAATGCAAATTGGCCGAATCTGAATCTGAAAAAGTATACTTTTTAAAAAACAATTCTAAAAGAAAAGTTCGAAACGAAACAAAATTTAGCCAATAATGCAAACACTTACTTCTGTTTCAGATCTGTCATAATTTGTACATTTTTAAAACAAAAGTAGCTCGTTCAATTAATTTAGAAGTATTTTGTTTTATTTCAAATGTGGATTTTGTTTCAATATAAGTATTTTTTGTTTCAAGAAGGGATGTTTTGTTTCCCAAAATGGACTTTTATTACAAAACGGAGTGTTACATGTTGTTACACATGACCCTCGGCCGATTTCTGTGAGACTGGCAGCGTTGCTAGTACATCAGATATGAGGGGGCCCGGTTAATCCTATTTTACCATTGCAAGTTTCATTTTCACCCTTGCTTAAATTCACAAAGAAAACGTGGTAAACATTTAACTAGACTATTGTAGAAAGAAGCAGCCAATCAGACTCTTTAACAAATCACGTCTGTCGACACCAAACAAGCGTGGCGCCACTGGTAATTAACGTGTCTTTGATGACGCCAGGACTGGTTAATGGGACTAAGCTCGTGCGTGTATATCTACATGTACAGCCTACTTGTCATCATACATGTTTAGACCGCTTCTTACTTTCCTAATGCAAGCTCCAATCTGATTGGTTGGGGTAAAGAGAGGTCACACGAAAGTAGCTGTTGTAGAATAGTCAACTTAGGCTTTTCCGTCCTTGAAGGCTTAATGCCACTATCTTCTTTTCCGCCTTGCCTCGGAAGGACGGTCTAACACAAGGGTGCAGCGATTGTTTGTTTGTTTGATTGGGGTTTAGCTTCGTACTCAAGGGTATTTCACTTATATGACGACGTGCCAGCCGAATGGGTGAAGGAAACCACCCTTGACACTACTGGCAACAAACACAGACTGTGACGGGACAAATACAGGACAATAATATAACGTAATACAGACACCACAAACAAATCGGCTTTCTGTTCCTTTTTAGCTCTGAGAGCACCATGAAGCTCCCTCCAACCACCCGCCAAGGGTGCAGCGAAGCATCAAGACAACTTAAGGTTGGTTGTTTGCATCACTTTAACAGGCACGTGCGGTCAAATGAAAACATAGAAAAGTAAACGGTCTACAAGATTTAAATTACTGACCGAAAATTTTCAAGACAGTTGAATAAAGTCAAATCTCGAGTCGATTGCCGCAAGAGAAGGATGAGATACAAAAAAAAAAAATGGACGAGACAATAACGGATGAGCAAATCACATCCGCATGTAAATGATGGCCAGACAACGACAAAGCTAGATTGCCTCAATTAAAAAGAAAACTATCTTTGAACAAACATAAATTTGTACTATTTTTTTCTAAAACTACCTGACGCTAATGACATTGAGGGCTCTGACCCTCAGAGTTAGGCACGCAATTGCTAGCACTTAATACCGGCCACCTAGACAACTCAGCCTTCTTCTAACGAAAATACTGATAATATCACTTTTTAAAAGACACAAAAATCATTTAGTTTATATAGATATAGCGTATGTGACAGGGATGGGACATTCAAACAGGTGTACCAGATTTTGGGTACTATCATCGTCAACTCAAAGTCGGCACTGCAAAACCTGTTTTAATCACGTCTCCAGTAGAGTAATGCTTTTCGGTGGTAAGGTTAGTAGGTTAGACAGCTGTAAAAACCGAGTAGTGTACTGTACGTGTCACGGTGTCTGGTTGAAGAATAATGGTCTAAACCCCCATTTCAAGATGTTCATCAAGGGATTACCTAAACATCCAATACCAGTTATATTATTCATTTTGCAAAGCCAACCGTGTTTAAAATGCGATGACTGGACCATGGTTATAAACAATCCTGGATGCACCCAGAGCTAAGGGACAAGACTAGTCCGATCTGTTTGTTGTGCATTTCTATTGTGTCTTGTGATTGTCCTGTCTTGTCTTTCTTTTGTTCCAGGTAGTTCCGATGGTCTTTGTGATTTCTAACACCCATTGAACTAAGACGCCGTCATATGACTAAAATAACATTAAGTATGGCGTAAAACTCTAATCAAACAAACAAACAAACAAATCAACCGCTAACATTTAATTTCTCATCACGCATATGTCAAAGCAACGTCGAACGTATGTATCCACGTTGTCTATAAAAAAATAAAGTGTAATTTAAATGTTGAGTGACGAGAACTTGTCACATGCACATACATGTGTTTTGGAACATTAATAAAACAGAGAGATTCGATTTACATGGAACACTCAGTTTATAGATAACGTATTACATACGGTGTCTCTCAGTATACAGATTGAGAAACAGCCACCAACGTCATAGATGAATATTAAGCTATAATTTCGATATGATATCACTGTAGTAATAAATGTATATTAAGAAAATTGTCACTGTAAGGAATTCTTGCAGAAAAATCGATTGCATATATGGCGGAAAATTGAATTTGGTCACTTTTTCAGTTATAATATACAGTTAATACAGACAAATAACTTAATATCAGAATTAATCTTGTATATGGCATGTATATGCTTAGAGAATTGAGTTCATCGGGCTGACACGTCGTCATCGGAGTGAAATAATTTTAAGTTCGGCATTACACCTCAATCAAACAAACAGACAAATCACAATTGATCAATATCAACTTAGTAGATGTTGAACTGATTGCACAGAAATTACTCAAATCATAGAATGTCTGTTTTTTTGTTTTCAATGTGACATATATAGCTGCATTGCATACTTTAATGGCGGAATGTCTGGGTATATAGAAATGCCCGTGAGCATGGCTCTGGATTTCCTGTTTTCATAGCATCAGTTGAGAATAGAAATTTGTTATTGTATATTATCCAATCAATCAATAAAGGAGTGACCTTTTTATCGAATAGCAGAAATCACTGCACCTGCAATGATTAGGAATAATTGAGATTGATCATCCAACAAGCGGTTCTTATTTGAGGATATTTGGCATTGTGCTGGATGTTAAAAAAACGCATCCATAGCAAGTTTGTATCTGAAATAGTTGGACTAATTTGATTTTGTTTTGTATCAGGCAACCCGCGTTGATCATTGAGTGCTGTGCGCTAGGAGAGTACCACGTCATCTGCGCCAACAAAATGTATATATTTTATTTATATCACCATTTTGCAGAGTCTGTCTGGAAGCAACCTGATATGTGCTGTAAAGTAATGAGCATACATTAGATTGGTGGAATTGGTCCTGAACATATCAATTATTCTCACAACAAATAATCAATAATGTCAGCTTGTTTTGAATACCGGTATTTAGGAACAAAATACTACTCTTTTGTTTCAAAGAAAACATTCGCGCGGAGACCCATATCTAATTGTTTCACAATTTGCGCAGAATCAATTGAAACCATTGGACAACAACACCCTTGAGGTCCATAAACGCGTTATTCGTTGTCAAGGCTGGGCTACAATTTAATTCATGAAGTATGAAAACCCGTGACTATTTTTTATCACAATTTTATTGTGTTTTCGTAATGACAACACACGTTCATACTTGACGGGAACGTCAATGTGGAACAAATACTTTTTATAAGATTAATGTTGTACCCACATGTTTATTTTCTAATACAAATATGTATTTAACTTGCTTACCGTATAAGGCAGAATATTTGGTTTGAGGATACTTAGTATGACTCGCACTTCATTTAATAGTTCTTTAAAGCATGGGGAACAAACTTTTTCTAATGAATAAACGGCGGAACATTATGTATGCACATTGTTGTGGAAGGTTGGACACTTGCTCAGGATTACAAATATGTAAACTTGGTGAAACATTATGTAAGCATAATATTGTTGAAATGTTGTGTACTACTTCAGGATTACAAATATCTAAATATATAAAGTTGTCTAATGCAGTTTAAAATTGCCCGCGGCCGTGGCTTAGTGGTAGCGTGTGAACATACTAACCCTACTCAAATTTACTGTTCACGGGATCGAGTCCGTCTGTCGACCATCAGGTATATGAGTGAGTCACACGATGTGGCTCCGGCAATCGCGGGGGTGGTTTTTACGAGGTTTCCTCCCGGTTTTCCACCGTACTGAGGCAAGGAACAGTGTAAAGTGGACAATCCGTCGTCATGTAAGTGAAATACCCTTGAGTACGACGTTAAACCCCAATCAAACAAACAAACAAGCAGTTTAAAAACCAGTGTGAATGATTTTGGTGACCATATTATGTTCTTTAAAATGCATTATTTGGGAAGTGTGTATGATGAACACTATTGTGTACACGAGCGAGTTTCTATACAGAATGGTCCAAAATGGGAAGTGGTCGAATAAGAATACGATGTTAATTCAGTCAACAGCTGATCTAACAGCAGGTGGGTAAGCCTATTTCAATGTAATTATAAGCCTCTTCAAATGTAATGTCTGATCAGATTTCATGAGTTTTCAAATTGTTCTATATATAGATTCATAGTGATAACAAAAAAATCAAACATGTGGACAGACAATCCATTGCATGTGTTGACTGCCATGGCTGATTTCCACCAATATAGACACCATGCTGCTGTGTTCCGCTCAGCCTTGGACTATGTCGTGTTACATCGTTATCCAGGGATATATAATACACTACTTGTGTCGTTGGTCGACTAGGCTCATCACATTCGGACTCTTCTCTATATTGCGTGTGACTAAATTGACCACGTCAGTTTGGCTCACCGTTCACGGCCAATTTAAACGGGGCCAGCCGTTAAGGGATTGGTAATCTAGACTAAAGCTGACAGCTACTTCAAGACACCTTAGTTTATCTCGAGAAGGAACACTTTTTCGAATATGTTTGGTAGGGAGCTCACTATTGCACACCCTTTGTCTTCTGCTTGCGTGGTGGTGTATATCTGTATATGACTATAACTAAAGAGCCATTCGCTCAATATGTACTTTTTTAAACGACAATTGACGCGGTGCATACAAGTATCTGACATTACTAGTCTTCAACTGCCTATAGTTGGTTGTTGGAGGAAGCTTCAAGCTGCCCTGGTATATGTTTATATATGGGTCAATACAAGGCCGATCTGTTTGTGGTGTCTTTGTATTGTGCCTTTGTCTATTGTCACATACATTGAGTGGTTGCATGCATCCATTAGGCTGGCATGCCGCAATATGAGTGAACTAACATTGAGTAGAGTGTTAACCGATAATCAAACATTGAATCGAGCAATTAGTTGGTTTTAAATTGATATGAAAAATATAAAACATTTTTGTGATCAAAGTTTCAGAAAAGGAAAACATCTAAACGAAAGCCCCGCTGGTGTTCTACGTTGAAACTGGGTTATAGATAAACTTTGTATAGCTACGGCATAGTGCCATAACGTACTTCTATTTTTACTATTTTACCAATATTGAATGGGATTAATGATTGAATGGGAAACGGAATATACGGGAAAAATATTTGCCGGTGCGTAGATGTAAAAGTAAAAATGTTGTTAGATTGGGGTTTAACGTCGTACTCAAGGGTATTTCATTTATATGACGACGTGCCAGTCCAATGGGTGAAGGAAACCACCCTTGACACCATTGGCAACAAACAAAGACAAGACGGGACAAATACAGGGCGCAATACAGACACCACAAACAGATCGGCTTCCGGTTCCCCTTTAGCTCGGAGAGCACCAGGGCAACATAAAGCTCCCACCAATCACCCGCTATAAACGAAACCATTGTACTATATAACTGGTAAACTAATACTTCAGGTCGATTCACACGCCAGTAGTTTTTCTCTGTAAACCGGAATGTACATATTATGTAACGACGTAGGCCAGAAATCTGGTTTATTTATTCCACGTCATCACAATATATAGTTTCTCTGTAAAGATACGGTAGGATATCTAAGAGGATTACATATGCAAAGTAATGTATTTAAATGTCCTCTGAATAAACAGAACACCAGCGAAACGTCTAGACCTGTTACTTAGACTATTTCAAAGAGGAGAAAACCAATCTTGCATTTCTTTTTTTAGGTTAAACTTTTTAAAGATGGACATATCAATGTTGAAGAGGGATTGAAGGTGAGATGAAGAGTGGTTGAACACAAGATTGAGCAGATCGACGAGAGCTGTCATGTTTGCGCACACCTGTTCACTAGAGTGATAGCCAAATTACAGGCCATGGGCATTGGAAGTGAGAAGAACGTTATCCCATATGTTATGTCCACATTACATTTCTATCACTTTTGGAGTATAATCTCGAAAGGTGTGAACCGCATGATTTGTTTGTTTGTTTGATTGGGGTTTAACGTCGTACTCAAGGGTATTTCACTTATATGACGACGGATTGTCC
>JAQQZZ010033240.1:0-10660 GCA_030265115.1 Mopalia vespertina | reverse complement strand
CTATTATTGGTTCTATTCGTTCTGTCCAACAATACTTGATAAACTGAACTTTGTGACACATTCTATATGCCAAACGAGACATGCAGTGGCGCATTATCCTTATCACAAAAACGGAAAAAACGGTATCTGTTATCTGTTGCTAACCCGCCATTTTTCTTTACGAAAAATAAACCATGAAAAATGCAGTCTTTTTTTTCTGTTGACATTTACTCATTTTGCAATATGTTTAGAAATAATAATTTGATTGTCACCACATTCACATATATGTAATCCTGGGTATTCAAGCTTTTCACAAATATATATATATATATGGTACAGATTTATATTGTTCTGCATAAAAGACTAAATACAACGGGTGTTCTGAAAATTCCCCAAGGGGTCCAGCAAGACTTTAAATGCTTGAAAACATCTCCAGATATTGGCGCCAGGTAACACCATCTGTATGCGGCCGTACTTCAAACTCAATCTCATGCGACTTCAAAGAATTCCACCAGATTTTGTTGGAATCTGATAAGCTGTTTTCAAGTAAATACCTGGAAACCCATACCATAATACGTCTCGTCAAATGACTAGTATATAAGTATTATAGAGAGGGCAACTCGGTTAGCATTTGCTATTACATGAAAAGGAAGAAAAATAGTAGACGGGTATCGTTTTGATACCCGGCTAACATTTATGTAGTAATATTTTATTACATACACAGAAGGATTCAATTTTATTATTTACTAATTCCAGCAGCTTCGTATATGTTAAGTAATCGCTCTATGTAAATTATGTACGTGGTTAACACTTTAGTAAATGATAAGTAAGGGCTCTATGTTATTAAGTACTAAAGTGCGAGGCAAGCAGCGTTCGTGACGTGACGTCATGTCACAGGTTGAGCGTGATGGGTCGTGAGGGGACACTGAGTGCATGACGAGTGTGTCGGCTGTCCGGGATCATCCCGGACTACTGGTACAGAAGGAGTGTACATTAATCAGTACTATAAAATAAAAATTCCCACGATAGATGTACGGAAGAATGTTATGGCAGAATCCAGGACGATAAGTCAGATTGAGTTGGTCTCTTGTGATAGATGTAGTGAATAATTCTATGACAGAATCTACCAGGCACGAGGATGCTCAACATTTTTCAATCATCTTTATTCCAACGGTTCTTTTCTGAAGACGAGGAAGAGGTGCAGATTACTCAGATGCGGTGCAATCGAGGGCGCATGAAACTGCATGACGCCACAGAACGCCGCAATTTCCCAATGTGCGTCTTTTTAAACTCATGTAAACATCCATATAAATAATATAAATTATATAAATCTGTCTGTCAAATGCATTTATTGTTCCACCCATTTCTGGGATGTATAGGCCCTACATTAACTTTGATCTTAAATTCGTCTCGCTAAGCAAATATGTAAAGTAATGTAAACATGGCTCACTGAATAATACTTCTAAACGATAAAATTTTCAAATAAGCTATCTTTTCTCTTTTCCACTGTGTCATTGTTACTGTTTGTGCCAGACGTTTTTTTTTTATAAGCGGATGTCCAATAATACAAAAGAAATGCATAATAATCCATAAGTAACGCAAGCCAAGTATATTTATGGATAAAGATAGCGCCTGAACATCCTAAAGTTTAGTGCTTTTGAACTGCTAACCCAGAGCTAAGGGGCAACATGAAGTCGATCTGTACTTCTTTGTGTGATTGTCCTGTCTTGTCTTTGTTTGTTCCCAGTGACGTCGAGGGTGATTTCCCTCGCCCATTGGGCTGGCAAGCCGTCATGAGAGGGAAATAAGCTTAAGTAGACAAACTGTTATATTTAATTAACAGTACTGACCGTGTTAATAAGTTACAAGTTACGTACATAAGTTACGTTGACGAGACAATTTACGGCAAAACAAAGACTTAGTCAATTATACGCCTTTAAAATTGTTGACGTAGAAAACTGCTTTAACGTTTTTGTAAAATTCCTTGTTTGCGGCTGCGAACCACTTAATTATTTGTGGTGTAAGTCAGATGTATCGTGTTTATTTTTCATCACATTTATTGTAGTGTCCGTGAAGTAGATCGATGTTAAAATGCTGTGCATCAGTTGGTGGTAACTAGTATATATTCATTCTTATAGCTTCTGTCCTACCATTTCCCCTGGGGTTTCCACCGTATTTAAGCACAGAACTGTGTAAAATGGACAAGCTGCGGTCATATAAGTGAAATATCCTTGAGTTTGACGCTGAACCCCAATCAAACAAAATATACCGTTTACAGTTTTAGTAACTTGGGGTATTTTTTGTTTGCTACAAATATACATTATACCTACAGTGCCAACATTGACGAGGCGTATACAGTAGAAAACGAAAAACTCCACACATTAATAGCATTTTGATAACACCTTAGTTGTGGGTATGATTTCACTGTGATTTAATTACTTTCTTCTTTTTAAAATATCGCAATACGACAATACGTGGTCATGGGTATTCCACGTGTATGGCGGCAATGTATTCCATCACTTACCCGATGGTGTGGAGTGCTTTGGAAAATTAATGCTCCTTCATAGTTAGGTAAAGACGTTTCAGTTTGAAACATAAAGCCAGTAGCCGGAGAGTTTGACATGATCTTTAACAATTTAAAGTATCATTAATTTTCGTTTTTCAAAAAAAAAAAAAACGAATTGCCATTACTTCTATTTTGAATAAACGAAGGAGAGAAAACTTTGCTTGCCTCCACCAGGATTCGAACCCGGAACCTTTGGGTTACAGGCTTCTATTTAGTTGCGAAAGCTGCGCGCTAATTTGACAATTTAAAAAATTTCGTGGTTTGCTGTTTTCCGGTGCGGTCAGAGCCGAGGGGCAACACATAACAAAATTGTTGTTGCACACTTTGTCTAATTGCGCCAAGTATCATGTTGAACTCTCGTCATCTGTCTTGCCTCAGCGTCAAAGAGGGTGTCATTCTCACTGAACTGACACGTCGTGACACGTAATGTCGACGTAAACGAAGAAACAAATTGAAACTGCATTTCGGCGTACTCGATATACTGCTCGCGGCTTCGAGTCCGTCTGTCACCCTCGGGTATATGAGTGAGTCACACGATGTGACACTGGAAATCTTTCGGGCTGTTTTTACCATGTTTCCTTCAGGTTTTCCACAGTATGTTGAAATGGATAATCCGTTGTCTTATCAGTGAAATACCTTTTGAGTACAACGTTTAACCCAAATCAAACAAGCTTACGATCAAAAGACAAAATCTGTCTTATTATATTGCGCAAGGCCAAAGACACAGTTACCAGGCGAGAGGTTCGTATAAGCTAAGATAAACCATTAAGCCAGAAATTTTAATGGAGAAAAACTTTTAGTATAGCGTGAAATTCCAATTTCCAAACTGCATGGTTATTATGACGTCATTAAATCAAAACACAACTTTCACACACCTATAATTCACTTTATTTAAAACTGCTCAAATTTAACAAACAATAAAGAAAAATGTGGCCAGAAAAGTAAATATGTAGTAATACACATTAATATAATATATTGACGTTACTGATGTTTAATATTATCATCAATACATCTCATGTTAGAAGCAACCATCGATCCAAGTTGTCTGTACTTTATTACTGCAGTTGTCGACTTGTCATTTAACAGAGCTACCGTCTATTTACGTCTGTCCTGTTCAAAAGAAAATGATGCATATAGATTGACACATCTTTAAGGTACCTGTATTTCGTTCTTGACGTTCAATCGAGATCACGACATTTCCAGTCTGCTTGATGGTACTACCTGATGTATTTATTGCATTCACTGACGCACCAATGCAATGAGCTTTTGAATTTCGCATGTAGACATATGGTAAATAGCAGAATTATTTAGCCTGGTTTTCAACTTAATTGTCAGTTTTCTGGTTTAATACAGGCATTTTTGTTACCCTTGAAATATTGCAGTTACGTGGGAAATATTTTGTGCGTTTGAACTTATTTTTGTTCAGTACATTTGAAAGTATGAGAGCCACAAGCACGGTCTCAGCCTGCAAGAATCTTTTCACAGTTTTATCCTCAAGCATTAGTAAAAATAAAACCACTAACACGTGTGTATCATTAAGTACTTCTATGGATACCTTTTACCATACCATATCGCCCGCACCCGTGGTATCAGCTAACTAATCCTACTTCGGTGTACAATTCAGGGGTTCGAGTCCGCCTATTGATCATCAGCTATATTATTGGGTCACACGATGTGGCTCCGGCAATCGCTGGAGTGGTTTTAACGAGGTTGCTTCCTGGTTTTCCACCGTAGTTGAGATAAGGAGCAGCGAAAAGTGGACAATCCGTCGTCATATAAGTGAAATACCCTTGAGTACGACGTTAAACCCCCAATCAAAGAAACAAATCATTTCCATATCCTGGAGGGTATACAACCTACCTTGCACATTTTGCAGTTTCCGCCATTGCACACGTCACAGAAGTCGCTGTCGGCCAGGTTATCAGGTAAGTAATAGGCTACGCATTTCTGATCTGTAAAAGAATAAATGATAAAATCGCCAATGTATTACATGTTTATACAGCGGAAAATTAGATTGGAGGTATGTTGTGTACAGAAAAATAGTTTATTTTTTATTACAGTTCAAAAAAAGAGATTCTAAATCTTTAGAAAAGGACTTCGTGGTCAATATTATACATATGCAATGCTGTTTAACACAGTGTGCTTACATTATAGTTATGCTGTTTAATAAAAATGATCTCACTAGACAGATTTTATGTATAACACTGTGTACTGTGTTTGTGTGGGCCATCATTCATGTAGTTAGGTAAGTAGGTAGGTAGGCCGTCCGTCCCTCTCTCACTCACTCACTCACTCACTCACTCACTCACTCACTCACTCACTCACTCACTCGATCAGTCCAGATTAAGACAAACCAAAAACGCTTGCCAGTTTATGAAGATTCAGAGATAAACCATCAGTATAAACATTGATAGACATTACTGAATCGGGGTGATTAGATTTATACATTAACATGTATCAGGGAATGTGTTTATACTGCATGACTGCGTTTTGCTGATAGCAGTAAATGTTGCCTTTCAAATTTAGCATTCATCATAAACCTGTTTCCGAGAGATAATGAGTCGATTGATTAGTTTTAAAATAGTTTGATAGCCTGCATGTGAAAGTGTGATTATCTTAAAGATTACACAAACTGGAATGTCCACTTAATTTAAGGGATGAATTGGCCTTTCCATAGGCACACTCACCGAAACAAGTTTTTGAAAACTTAATCCCGATGTGTGGGTTAAAATAAACGAAACCCAAAAGGCTATATTATTCAACGTTAGGCATTAACCGGATGTAAAATAAAATACAAGTAGACTGATGAGTCATCAAAATGAGATGAGTTTAGTTGAAACCTTCTAGTATAATGCGACAGTGGATTATATCAAAATAGTGGGAGGTTGATCATATTTAAAGACAAAGGGAAATAAGTCTTTCTTTGAGTGGTTGGTAGCTTCCAAATAGAAACACAAAGTTTACCACGTTTGACGACTCCCCAAACTTAGCTTCACTCCAAGCGAGTTTCAACATTTGAACCCATTTATCAGGAGACTTCACACTTCCGAGGTTTCGCCCTACTAGCCAAACGGTTGTGGTTCGAACACTGATGGAGACATGTATTTACCTGGTTCATAGTAGTCAATCACTGTAACTGTGACGGGTTTGGCTTTTGCCACAAGTCCTGTTCTCTTGGCTTGTACTGTGAAACAAATCGGCTCACCGTCAATCTGTACAATGGAATAAGTACTATTAGAGGGATCAGGAATCCAAATAAACCTGGAAAATTATAACAATAATGCGGCAAATCTACTAATACGCAATCATATCAACTTTATGCCTAGATGCCCATAAGCTATTATCCTTGAATTTAAAATATTGTAAATCCTCTGTTTTAGTTTGGAAAGCAATTATGCTTTTTGTTTTTCGGTAAAGGCTATGTCGTAAGTTTGTATAACAAGGCAGATTGTATTGGTATAAATAAATTATTTTTATCAGCTCCAATAACAGGGGATACAAAATGTGAAACTTTCAAATAAAAGATGAGAAGCTAGCGAGTTACAGTGCCTTGTCTGACTAAATATCGTTGTTCTTATTGGCGAGATATAAAACAAATATAGGTGAAAATTGGTGGTCGATCTGGCCTGAGCCAGATAGAGCTAAGATTAGAGCAATGGTTCTACTAGTCAGACCCGGGTTCGAATCCCGGTGAAGGCAAGCAAAATTGTCTGTATCTACATAAAAAGTATATACTAAGTTTAAAATGTGGCTATAATCATCCATGAAAACATGATTAAATATATATATGCTTTAGTGTGAATTAATGTACTACAGTGCATTAGTTTGGTAAGAAGTCGATATTTAGCATCGCACGTCTGAGTGGGGATTAAGTTCCGACTTAACATAGTCCGAAGTCCTAAATGTCAATTTCACGGTATAACCGGCCATTCCAAGTAATTATATCCACACGATATATTTGCGTACATAATACATCCTAAAGTTGAGAAAATTGCCGTCCAAGTTTGAAATTAATATCTGAATTTGAATTTCAGTATTCCCAATGTTGTTTTTTTGTTCATGACGCCAGGCTATTCACACCAGGTCTGCATTTTGTATCAATTTAGTTTTCACTTACGTGTTAAATTTATTACCTGAGCAATATAGCTACATTGGTTTTATAGCGAGGAGCAAATACGTTATTTTTCAATTACACCAGTCGTGTCATCAGATCGAAGCTATATTCCAAGTTAATTTTCAAGTTAACTTGTTTAGAACCCATAGAGGAAATATATTAAAATTACGCCATGGCGGCCATACTGTTTGACTGGACTCGATGAAATGGAATCGTAACCGTCATCTGAACAAGAGGAAACTACATTGCAACTTTGAGGTTTATCAGTGAATTTGTAATTGTGTTCGCAAGATGTTTGACAGGCGAGACATAGACTGGTGGCCGTTCCACTAAAGTAGAAGCTATCAGATGTCCCCTGTCGACTTTTCGTAATATCTTAAAGCTCAAAATATCGAGTTACTTACCTGGTGGAAGTATACGATAACATTTTTATCGGAGACTTCAACACGTGGTGATATTTCACGAAGTAATTTTTCAGTATCCTCCGACGGCGAAAACCCATTTGGTATCTGTACCTCTACGTATGCCATCCCAGATGCCCCGTCTAGAATATACCTGCAAATTAAAACATTTACGTTTTGTTAACTACATCATTAACATTAGGGAATTGGACATTTCATTGAATTGATTTTACCAGACGCCGGTTGTTCAAAGCTCCGTTAGCCTAACAGCCAGTTAGATGACGTTCCGTCACAAAGAAATGAACGCCATCTCATAAGAAAAAAATGTTGTTGCTCAAGGTCCACTAACAGTCCGTTTAGTAAGCAGGCCTTTGAGCAACCGGCCGCAGAAATATATTTGTAAACAATTTTATACAGTTAATACAAATAGATTTCAATATAACGCGTTTTACAGAAAACAATATTACCAACATAATAACTTTCAGTCATACTTATAAATACAATAAGGAGGAATAGGGTTAATAATAAGGCACTATTTTGTTCGGGATTCAAACAGAGAATAGGAGTTATTTATTTTAAGGTTCATGTGTAATTTATTCCATTCATGCAATTGGAGCCTTAATTTTACATGTGTGAAGTGATGCGTTGGTTCTATTAAATGAACGGTATAAATTTACAATTGATCTTGTGGGACATGCATGTGTGTCTGACTGTTTTTCTAGAAAACAATGATAAAAATATTAAGAATAAAGATCCATCAAAAAGCGCTATAATAAGAGAAGTGAATGTATTTAAACGGAACTTTTTCATTTCTGGGATTGACGAACATATCTGGTATTTATGTTTACACATACTTACGAAACACAAACCCTGACGTCAAATGCAAATGGCGAGGAGTCCGTTACGGTAGCATTTACTGTGAAAGCAGGTTCAATATATTCCTCTTCAATATTATATCTGACGGACACCTGGAAATCATACAAATAGTAGTAACAATATCAAAGCCAGTAATAGTGAAATATTCTTAATATACGATGAAATGTAAACAATTTGAGCTCACCTCTGCGAGTTTATCTAGAGCATTAGCTGATAAGGCAGGGTTTTAATTTATCGACATATACCTGCAGTTAATTTGGGTTCAAATATAAATACATATTAAGACAATCCGATGACATATCGATGTTTTTTTTTAGCCATAACATAACTCGAGATTTAGATCTAATAAGAAATTGTCTGTGGGCGTTTATCTAGAACAACAGCTGATTCGTCTAATTTAATTAATCTACATGCCTTGGCCAGTGTGACTCTTTTTTAGAAATATATATTTTGTCAACTGCTATAATACCGTATAGACCATCTGACTACGGTTCGCAGTGCGTAGTGTCAAAGTGTGATCATGCTATCTTAGCACTTAAGGTATATTATTTTTCCAACAAAGCTAGTCGCCGCGCAAATTTTATTGTTCTGTTATAGATACTTTAGCTAGAATTAAGTATCGAGCGAAATGTGGAAAGTATAATTCAACAGACGCAAATATCAAGTGGGTTATCCTTACCACCATTCATGAGAGCATTGTTTTTTGCTGGATCGTCACAATTTTGACCTTCAACAGCTTGGAGTATGGTTAATTGTAAGGAACAAAAATCCGACTTTTGCAGTAGTTATGACAGGTTCAAAGTTCAGAGAGTATTGACAAGTGTAATACACTGCAGTAAAATATCAGTTTTATATGCGAAGAAAATCCTGATATTTCACTGGCATATAAATAAATTAAATGTTAATTAGAATATTAAAGTTTAAATTAATGTTAAAACATAAATTAACAGATCAATCAATATGCACCCGATTTCTCTAAACCTACATTTACACTTGTTTGAAAGTTTTAAAATATCTACATACGCTGGGTTGAAACCATTTTCAAAGTAGAATTCATAGGGGTAATATGGACCAGGTGTTGAATATGTCTACGGAATTGAAACCATACATGCGGAGGATTGGGATGGGGCTTCCTGTTGCACTGGTGCTCTGGGGGCTATCATGGGCATTATAAAGCTGAAAATATTTTTAGTATCAGCTTTTGAGAATGTTTGATTTATTATTATCATCTAAAATAATCCTGGTTAACTGCTTTAATTTGTCCAAGGCTTGGCTTGTTATTTTAAATTGAGAACTGGTTGAATAAAGGGTTCTTATCTAAGAAACAGTTGATAAAACAAGTGTCATCGGTTTGCATGCCTGATTGCTTGCATGCCTGATTGCTTGCTTGATTAATTGATTGATCGTTCTGAAGTGTATTTCACTGATTCATTATACAAAGTGTGAAGTAGAAATGTTTGATGTTGTTGCCTAATTAATGCTCCTTCGCCGATAACACCAATAATACGAATGTCATCGATTTGATTGATTGAGTGATTGATTGATTGACGCCGAACTTAATAATGTTCATCCACGAATGGCAGTTGACTATACTTAAAAACATAGACCAGAACTTAATGTCATCTAAATTTATCATGAATATTTTTTGTTTAGACCACAATCTTGGCAAATTGTCCCCTAAATGCATCGAAATCTACATGTACATATCAATGAGCAAAATATGTAAGCATCATCATTTTAATACTATTGTACGGTTCGCTTAACTTATCATTTACCCAGTATTACGACATTTCTTTGCGTGCTTGCCAATGTATAAACAATTTAACTCCCTGCGTTTCAAGTAACACGCATACCACGAGGACATGCGCCGATGAGTTTTTCCCCTTAATCGCCAGCAACCATCCTAATGAACATATGTATTTGTAGAAAATGTACGTAAGCCTCGCACTTACTGTGTACAACTATGAAAGAAAGTTTACACAACAAAAACAAAAAAAGCTGAAGTGTAAAGAAGTACATACCTGAGCGATAACGCGTCCATTCCCATCTGCTGTAATCACTACATCTCCTGGAGCATCACTTAGCTGTAATATAAAAATACTGTGTAAAGTTTCCTAGGTTTCCCTTTTTTTGTTTCGTGAAAGGGACAACACAAAGCAAATATGTAAATGGCGTCGTGTGATTGTTTTGTAACTGTCATTGTTTGTTGTCAGTGGCATTCTTTACCCATTGAGTATGGCGTAAAACCTCAGTCAAAGAAACAAACAGTCCTGGAATTAAAAGAGTGTAGACACCAGAATACAGATATAACGGCTAACAAAGGCACTGATCATTTAGCCGAGGTATGCTCTAAAGTTTAACAAAGCTCTAATTCGCTGATATAGTTTTTATTGTAGTGAAAGACAATGCTGCTTGTCTCCAGTGGGATTCGAACTCGGGTCTTTGGCTAGCAGGGCCGCTCTAACTCACTGAGCTACAAAGGCACCCATCGACCACGAATATATCCAAGAAAATGCGGATTTGTTTGCTTTCTGTAGAGCCTGTAAGCCAAAGGTCGTGGATTCGAAACCCGGTCGAGGCGAGCAAAACTCTTAATTTATTCAATATATATTTTGAATAAATGAAGAGAGAAAAATTTGCTATATAAAAGATGCTAATTTAGCGTCCCGGTGTCCGTGCTTTATGAAGACAGAAAATCGCCGTCTTCACTGGGTAAGAATTCGG
>JAQQZZ010033229.1:0-10660 GCA_030265115.1 Mopalia vespertina | reverse complement strand
ACAAACAATAAACAGTAGTTTAGTTAATTTGTGTAGCTAAACACAAACAATAAACAGTAATTTAGTTAATTTGTGTAATTAAAACACAAACAATAAGCAGTATTTTACATCTAGTTATTCTGTGTAACTAAACACAAACAATAAACAATATTTTAGTTAAATTGTGTAGCTACATTGTAAACACAAACAGTAAACAGTATTTTAGTTATATTGTGTAGCTTTACAATATTTTAGTTATTAACTTAACTTGTGGAGCTAAACACAAACAATAAACTGCATTTTAGTTTATTTGTGTAGCTAAAGCACAAACAATATACAGTACATGTAGTTTAGGTAATTTGTTAATATTCATTGTAAACTACAAAACAATATAAAATAACCATCCAAAATATTCAACGTAGCACCCAGGGCTTCACATTTGAGGAGAGTGATCACTCACCCTCACCTAAAGCTCACTTAATTAAAGATTTAGGTACACTGTTTACAGTTCTTGCAGATAATCCAATTTAACATATAGATAATAAAAATACTCTCCTAAAACCAACCAGGTGAGTGATTTTCAGCTCTCCTGTTCATTACAAAGATGAAGCCCTGAGCACCAGGGTAATGGAAAGCTCTCCCAAAGCTTCAGCCTTAAACACTGAAAGATTTAATCTTTTATTTTGCTGAATGTTTATCTTAGGCACCGTTAACAAGTTCATGGAATTATTCTACTCGGTCAACTAATTTATTGAATCTTATCGTTATTGCACTTCGTGAAATAAACCATGAAAAATTCAGTCTATTTTTTTCTGTTGACATTTACTCATTTTGCAATATTTTTATAAATAATAATTGGACGCACACCACATTCATGTATATGTAATCCTGAGTACCGGCATTTAAGCTTTCCAAAAATATATACATATATATGGTACAGATTTATATTCTTCTGCATAAGAGACTGAATACAACGGGTGTTCTGAAAATCGATCATGGGCTCCAGCAAGACCTTAATCTTTTGTTTAGCTGAATGTTTATCTTGACACTGTTCTGCAGGTCATGTCACTTATAATGTTATGTGCTGTACCCTGGATGCAGAATTGAATATACCCAGAACCTAACCATATATCAACTCTTTCATCATCATTTTCAACATTGTAGAGGGGATAAAAAGCCTTGAGAAAAAAGATACCTTGCATTAAGCGGTATGGTTTTTTATCGTGTTGATGCGACTGTAATACTATTATTATTATTATGTATAATCATGGCATCCATGTTGCCATGGAAACCAGAAATTTGATTGGAATGGCCCAATTTTAAATAGGAATGTAGTTTAGTGCAGTAGTGCAAGGCCAATGTTTTTCCAAAATTTGAAAAACCTGTGTTAAGTGGTATTGTTTTTATCTTGTTCACGCCCTCTATACAGACGGACAAACAGACAGACAGACGGACGTTGTACCGACATTATCCCTAGGGCATAATATGCCGATGGGATAAATATCACCCTCAAAAGTTCAAACAACATATGATCCAATGTCTCAGAGAACTTACATGGTGGGTCCCGCGCTGATCTTGATGTATTTTTAGCAGAGTTTGTTTTATAAGCAGGGGTGGTGGATCCCATTCCATGGCTGGAGTGAAAACCATTCTCCTTGCCTTTAGGACTATGTTTACCATTAGCAATACTCTGTGTGGAGAATTTAACTGTGTTTTGTTGGACTGAACTTCCCCATTGCGGTCGTTCATCTAGCCATCTTAGACCCGGGGCTGTTTCTGTTAGCCGCTGTAAATAGAATGATTAATTTCATACAAGATGATAAATTATACATCTTAGATTAGGTCTATCTATACTGGACTGAAATTCTGACATTTTTTGGTTGCTTGGTTGATGTCATATGCTGTGCTTAAGGGTATTTCACTTATATTACAGTAGTGTATTGTAACAATGACACCAGCACAACCATAAAATGTCAAGTGTTTGGATACTGTTGGAAAGTTAATCTTCATCCAGTGCTATTATAAAGTAAAGACAGCATTGCTACTCTCTTAACAAACTTCCCATGGCTAGAGGGCTCCATTTGATACATGGTGATAAATTATACATGTTAGACAAGGTCTATCTATTGGGCCTTAAAGGGAAAGACAACTGTTTTTCGACCTAAACTGATTATTTTTAATGCATATTTTCAGACAAACATCTGTATTGCCCTTGCATTGGAGTAAGCAAAGCCGTTAATTAATAAATTTAACAGGCGAGACTAAAGTCATTGTTCGAAAACACGGTCGGTCACCAGTGTATCTGTTTGCTTATGGATGCATGGGAAGGCATCGATAACAACACGGTTTATACACAACACAAGCTTGGTCATCCAAGCGCAATGTTAATCTGTTGTATACACATACCTACACATTTCAGTTGACATGCGGTTTTTAAAATCCGGTTTTTAGTACCAGGGGTACCATGTGAATACATCCAAGACGATCAGATGTCCAACACGCTAACTCCACAGTCATGGCCACGAGTTTACTTTTACTTACTGGAGCAGATATGGATCGTTTTGTTTGTGATAACACATTAGTTCCAGTCTTCACTCTACTCTTAGCATTTGTTGTAATTTTCTTGGATTCATGTCCGTAATAATTCCCTCTTTCTCGTCTGAAATTTATGAACAGAGATTATCAGAATACTACAGCCTAAAAACAACAAGTGTGTACAATACAACTTATTTAGCTAGGACAATACGCAATCATATTTACAACGTATTTTCTGGATAGTTTTCTAAAGCTCCCTCATTTATCATTCTTCTTTTTAGTACTGTTTTAATAATTCAATATTTTAAATCTGAATTTTTTGTCATGATAAAAATATTTTCAAAACAAACTCTCAACATGTAAATTGGGCTTTCTTGAACAAAATCTAATTTAATGAAAAACAGTAAATAGTTAATTTTAATGTGCTTTTCAGTAATATATGATATTACAACAAGAATTCCAACAGAAAGCTGTTAGTAAAAATTGGAACTGAACAGGTAACATACAGGTAATGCCAACAATGATTAAGCTTACAATTGGACAACTGAATATAAGGCATCATCATTTTCTAGAATGTTATTTCTCCAGATGTCTTGGGGTTTGGGGTCGGAGCTTCGCCATGGGGGAGGAGTCTGTTTGCCTCTACGAGAAGGCTTCTGGCTCCGATCCGTGTTCAGCTTGTCCAAATCGAGGTGAGTCTATAAACAGATAAGATAACGTCCACATTGTTTGTTTGTTTCAGTGAGATTTGTTGCCGTACTTAATGTTAATTTACTCATATGACAGTATGCAAGCCTAATTAGTGAATATAATCCCCCCCTTGGTGTTGCCCATTACCTCTGTGTTTATCAGGGCACCAGAATATTTGACTATAAATGTAACAGTGATATGTCTCCAAAGATTCAACAGCAAGAAAAACCCTAATATGAAATGTTATTCGAATTAGTTTGTTTGTGTGTTTGTTTGTTTGTTTCAACTTTAAATCATATTTTAAATAGTTCAGTCTCAACAACAGAAGATCAAAATTCTATCAAATAAACAAAACTTGTAATAGCTTGAAATATTATCTTTGCAAAAGTAATAATTTTATAACTATTTAATATTTTCTAAGAAACCCCAATGTTAAAGTATAGGAACAAAATGGAGGTCACTCTGTTGTCATAACATCATAAATTGATCTGTTAGATTGTGTTTTAACGTTGTACTCAAGGGTATTTCACTTATATGACGACTGATTGTCCACTTCACACTGTTCTTTGCCTAATTTTGGTGGAAAACCAGGAGGAAACCTTGTAAAAAGATCACCCCTATGATTGTCGGAGCCCCATCGTGTGGCTCACTCATTAACCTAATGGTTGACAGACGGACTTGATACTGAGGACGGTACATCGAAGTAGAATTTGAAGCGCTATATTCACTCGTGGATTACACTGATGTTATACAAGTGAAATACCCTTAAGCATGACTAAGAGTATCAATCAATCAGTTATTAAAATGTACCAGGTTGGTCACAAGCGCTATATTGGGCTTGTGGCCAACTTGGTACATTTTAATAACTGATTGATTGATACTCTTAGCTATGCTTATTGCTTAAGGGTATTTCACTTGTATGACAACAGTGTAAGCCACTATATCATAACAATACAATGTGAAGGGTTGAGCTCTGTTGGAAAAAAAAAAGTTCCTCAAATGCTAAGAGAAGACAAGGAATAAAAGGAATAATGAGATAAAAAATATTAAATAACAATGATTATCCAAACAAGAATAATTCAAAAAGTTTCAAATTCAGAATAATAATGAAAAACTTAGACCACTTGATGAGTACTTTTATATAGAAGTAAAGAATAAGAAACTTATCAGATAACGGGAGCATAAAATCAAACGGGACATTCTGGGATATAAATGGGGTCGGCTAACATATTCAAATAAAGAATGAAGAATTGACATAAGATTGCGAAACTAAAAGAGAAATATTAAATTAAAAGGTAAAAAGGTAAATATATGTATGATAAATATGGGGAGGGCAATAATGAATTCAAAGTATAAAGTGATAAAGATAAGAAATCTATAAGGTAGTAACTTTGCCAAAATGGGACCAGGTAATAAAGGAATAAAACTGAAGAGATATAAGAAACGAGATGAACGGGAAATAAAATTTACTAATTTATTGGACAGAATAAAACCACAGCCAGATGACTATAACAGAACCAGGATACAATGGATATAGGCATGTCTAAACTACAGGGAAAATGAAGCCATAGCAATGTGAATCTCACTACATACATGTCTCTATTTGTTTTGTTGTTTTTTTGTTGTTGGTTTAAATGCTTATTAAAAAGGTAACAATTGCTACTGGAATTTAATGGACTTACAGTAGTGACAATAAGATACATGCATGTGTTTACAATGTTTTCAAAAACAAACATTACTCAAACAAATGTACGATTGTGTTGTAAATAAACATTCTGTGAAATTAAAGTGAGTTTTTTCTTATATATAAATCTCAATTTAAAATATGGCAAAAACTTATGTGGCTAAGTGAAGGGAAATAATTTTTTTTGAATCTGTGCTTTATTCAATTGCTGTAGGGTAATACAATTTAATATCATAATTTAAGGTGAAAATTTATAGGGCATTCATTACAATTCAAAACAAAACAGAACTTTTTAACGTGAAAAACACTTTCAAACCAATACAATCTACCTCTTGAGCTTCACAAAGCTGTAATAAAAATCTCTGAAATGGATAAAATTCAAAAGAGCACATTTAAGTAATGTATGTATCAAGGACTGTCTTTTTGCTCTACAAAATGTAATTATTTAAAAAATTTTAACACATGCTTACAAGCAGGATTGGAACAAATCAGGGGACAAAATTCGCAGTGTTGCATCATCAACCCAGGTATGTATCTATATTGACAGACCATGCAACAGAACGCTGCTTATTTGTATTTCATATGCTGGATTTCTATTGGCACATGCTCCTATAATCAATGGAACTCTAACCTTTCAGCAACACTCTACCACACAACAGTTCGGTCAACCTAGATCAGGCCTGTGCTGTTAGGGAGAACGGACAGAACAGGTTTTCCCATGGTTATGCAGACCGATTTATAGGTTTCCCAAATTGTTTGCAATCTTAGCCTAATTCTTCATTTTGCCACTGATTTCGACAAATTTTGTCATCCCATTATAAATGAAGATTGTATTTTAAAGCAATTTTGCTTTATTTTTCACAAAGGCACATTTATGTATTTAAAAAATCAGCAAACCAGGGGAATTTGAAAATGTTAGGTTATCTTGCAAACTTTTAGAGGACCAATTTTAAGGTTCTGCCAGAAAAGATTACAGCACAGGCCTGCAGATAACACAATAAAGGTTTCTCATGTACCAAGATTAATACATCCATGTCTCAACTTTGGCTTGTGAGGATGTGTTCCATAGGCCTAAGACCAGTAAAACTAATTATGGACACAGCATTTTAAAAGGCTGCAGGTTCATCACAGCAGTTACATTTCAGACATACTATGATATTTGATGATTTGTTTGATTGGGGTTTATCGCCAAACTTAAGGTTATTTCACTCACAGGATGGCAGGCAGCCAGCCCAATGGGTGAAACAAACTCCCCTCGACGCCACAGACAAAACATGACAATCACATGACCATTACAAACAGATCCCTTTCATGTTGCCCCTTAGTTATCAAAGCACCAGGGCAACTGGAATTTCCCTACCAGCCCTCCTTCAGCATTGTGATTTTTTAAATGGGAACCAGGAAAATATTTTAGGGGCAAGTGACTGTCATAAGAACTGGTCCACTTGACTAGTAGATGATTTGGTGAAATTTGACCCTTCAATAGGGGCTGGTGATAGCTGATTACCTATCAAAATCTGACAATAACCAATCAAAATTAACTTACGTTCATTTTCCATGTTAAATAATAATAACTGATCAAATTCACAGGTTCATTAAATAACCATTCAAAATAAGTTTTCAAATTTCAAACACTGACTTAAACAGTTACAGATCTCTACGTTAATCATTAATAGGCCACCCTGTTTGTTTAAACAAAAATTTGTATCCTGTAACAGAAAAAAAACCCAGGCAGTGCCTATATAAACACATTTCCTAAGGCCGCCCTGTTAAGCTATCTTGCATAAATAAATGAATAAAAAATAAGAAGAACTTGAATATAAACAGGACTGAAAAATAAAAAAATAATAAAGAAGCAACGTACCGATGGCCGGAGGACCTTTAAACTTTTCAGATGTTCAATGTAAGTTCGTTTCCATGCACCAGTTTCGTACGGTCCTGGAGTGAATGGTATATACCAGCCTAATCGGAGACACTTAGGCATCCATAGCTGATCTAACTCTGATAAATACTTCCAGTACCAACATACCTGTAAAGAGTGATTGATGCCTATAGTTTGTTTGTTTGTTTGATTGGAGTTTAATGCCATACTATAGTGACAGTTTAGTCTGTCTTTGCTCGGTATTGTTCTAACAGACCACATAATATTATCAAGTGAAAGGCAGATTTTAACAATTTGTTTTTAGACGGGTACAAAAAAATGATCAATCACTGTTACAAAACTAACAAATAATTGATTGATTGACTGGTGTTTTACGTTGTGCTTAAGGGTATTTCACTAATATGACCACGTTGTATTCCAACAATATGACACTAGCACAACCAAGATGTGAAGCATTTCCATAATGTTGGAAAGTTAATTTTCCTCCAGTGCTAAGTTAAGGCAGCATTGCTATTCTCCAAACAAACTGCCCTTAGCCAGAGGGTACTAACAAATAAAGATCATGTAAAAATATTACCTGTGAACATCTACTTAAACTCCGTGGATCCAAAAAAGAAAATATGTAAAGGCAAAGAAATCGTGGAAGTGAACGGGTCATGTCACTGTGCATTATGGGACATTTCTCTTGGACGACATCGCGAGTAAATTCCAGCTGTTTGACCTTTGACTTGTCAATGAGGTCTCCAAGAATAATTTTCCTCTGTTCACTATTCCACTTATCAAACTGGAAAATAAAATTGCAAAATAAGACTTTAGACAAAGGTGATGATGAAAGCCTAGCATTAACCAGTACATGTACATGTAATTTACGTATTGCTATCTTATCAACTGTACTATTTGTTTCACTCTCTACTTCTTATAATATATCACACTGGCACAGTGGTTCATTAAAACTGTGTCATTTGAATAATGGTTTAGGCCACAAAAACTCAAGGTCTAACTCACTTATATCTGTTGGTAGTAACTGTTTCATAAAATGATCTTGTATATTATAAAATGTTTCAATGTATGTCATTGATGAAAAGATGGAACCATTGAGAGAGCTAAAAAAAAACTGTAAATATATCACAATATGACTTTTTTCCCCTGGGTGATTTTAATTAATGTCATACTCATTTTCATTTGTATGACAGCTTTGCTCCCTTTAATAGTACAGTATGCATCAAAACACCCATCTGCATTATATTTCATAAATTGATTGGTCTTTTTTTGGTTGATTGGGGTTTAATGTCTTACACAATGGTATTTCACTTATTTCACTTCACACCAAGCTTTACTTAAATACAGTGAAAAAAAAAAGGAGAAAACCACCCCGGTGATTGGCAGAGCCACATTTTTTGACTCCCATATATATCTGAAGTTGACATACAGACTCGAAACTGTGAACTCTACATCGCAATAGGCTAGGTAGGCCAACATGCCAACAACTGAACCCCTGCCCTGCAATATATTTGAAGCCATTGCAGATGTCCATTTAGCGTTCACAGACACACTCAAACCTGTGTGGTACATATCAAATGGCTTCAGTAGACTAAATTGCTTACCCATATCCCAACCAGTGCTCTTCTCTCATCAAATAACTGAAACAAAAACAGAATGCAATTTAACTTTTGCCTTGAATTCAGTTCACAGATATTTATAAATTTGATGATGAATTTTAAGTTAAAGTTTTCAACCATAAATAAAATTTATGTATTTATCTCATTTCTGTGTAAAAAGCTTAATAGTTTGATGCATGGCAATGTAAAGAAACACTGAGAATTGAAAAAGCTGAACAAAACAGTCACCCTCAACAACAAAAAATTCACAGTTTAAAAACAACAGTTTTTAGAAAACTGTGAAAACTGTGAAAACTTTCTCCTGCACATAAAGTAATGATAATAGGGTCGATATTTTGCCAGCTCATCGGTTTTTCTTTAAACCGTCTTTAGCAAATGTCAACAGATTTTATTAAATATTGTAGTAGAGTACATTTATAACTATCATCGGCTAGGTCAGCCTTGATAACCCTTTCTGATGTAGAGATTTTGTGTACGTGCACCGGATTGATTCCCATGGTCCTTTGTAGGCGACAAAGATTCTGACCATGGGATTTAACCCATGTCAGATGGTTGTGAACGAACAAAGGCACATGAGAAAAAGGTAACAAGTTGGCGAGAAACCTTCGAAAGCAGGTTGCAGGAGAAAGTTTTAGACTATATGCAGGCAAAAATTGATCGAGCAGCTATAAGGAGCTATAAAATTATATCTTTATCAGACGTTTTTCACGTTGATTCCGTTTGAAAAGATTTAACTTTCTGTGTAGTTTGGATATAAAAAAAAAGCTCAATCTGCAAGACGCTTTTTGTTGAAGCTGTACCGTCAGTATTGCATGTAGGCCCTACGCTATATAATGACGGTACCTGGATCTATCATCGGCACAATGTGCAGACACTTATTTGTAAACTAAAATTTATGTACACACGAGGGAAATAAATATTACTTAAATGCACACAAAAAATGAAAAGAAATAATTGTTGACATAATCGTTGAGTTAATTCGACTGTTAACGATTATTAAGTGATAAAAACGCAACAGGCATAGATCTGTCAAAATTTACAAACCTTGCTGTTCGTAGTTTGGTTACTAAGCGGCGTCCACGCGCTTTTGGTACGGTTTTTCGCTATCATCGACATCTTTACAGAAGGAATTATGCCAAAAATGAAATCAAAGCTATTTTTTTTCCTCAGTTGTCAATTTTAAACAACTGTCATCAGTTTAGGAGTTCTGTTTGGACGTGTTTTTGATCACAATACGTCTCAATCCGCCATTTTGACGCTTCACACTGTTGCATCCTGGGACGTAAATATTGGCAAAATTAACATGAGACATTAGGAATGAAATGAACAGTCCCAAATAGAATTTGTCAAAAGATATTAAAATACATTTTCCCAGAAAAACGTGTGAAAACTTCTGGTATGAAATCAAAGCAATTAAAGATCTCGTGAGTGTGGGCATGCTGTGAACGAGCACAGACAAACATGGCGTTGTGATTGTCTGCATTTTCTTTACTGTTTGCCAAATGTAAACCTAAAAATTACTCTTAAAATTGGATAAGTCCTAACCTTCTACTATTCTTTGACACCCTAAGGTATCGTTTATTTGGAGACATTTCTAAAGGTAGGATTCACGTAACTGCAGAGCACAATTCTAGTTATAAACTTTGTTGTCTGGCACCACTACAACAACAACAACATGCTGCATGTGCTTCCTTAGTCCGGATGCGGTGAATTACCTATCCCTGCTAACATGACAGTCAGAAAATTCCCCCCACAGTCATGGGGTTGAGCAATCCCACATACATGTACCTATAGTATAAGCTTAGCAGGGCCCCAAGTTCCGTACAAAAAAGGTCCTGAATTGATTAAAATAAAGATATTCCGTTTGACAATATCCCATTTATCCCCGCTGTCGACTCATCTCGAAATCCTCGCTCCATTGTCTGTAATCGAGCCATGTGGTTGACACCTCATAAATCATGTACATGTACTAGCGCCGATTGGGTAAATATACAAATTCGGACAGCGCCGGAAACATGCATGCTTGTAAATCTAGGAAAGCGAAGTACTTGCATATTTCAACTCCGTGATCGACCGGAGTTGAGAAAAAGTGCTGGAGAAAGCCTGCAAGGTAGACAGCAGGGATAAATGGGGTATTGTCAAATCGAATATTTTTGTTTTAATGATCTTACTTTTACTGAACTTGGCGCCTTGCTTAGGGAGCGTATCCAGCCATGGTTTTCAGTGTCATGGTTTTTTGGAGTGCCCACGAACGATGACCAAAACGACAGG